>JAEQBH010009443.1:0-110852 GCA_016808115.1 Tetrastigma voinierianum | reverse complement strand
GCCTCAATTTGATGAATTTCTGGGTCGATAGGTCCAAATTTTAAACACTTATTTAAAAGGGATTTGTTCTCTAGAAATTAAGTTTACATGAAATTTGAATCCTTAATTTGGATGAGTGATAGCGAAGCAAAATATATGGGTTTGAAAAATTTGCAATGACATCTTCACAAACCCTAACATTTCCTTACAAAAGTTCCTCAAATCAATCCTAGCGAAAATCTTTGAAACTTAACGAAAAACCCCCAAACTGATCTGACCATTTTAAAACACTTCTATTCAATTTGGGTTTTCATCAAACCTGAAACACAACATCAAGGGGGTTAGGGTTGGTTTCGATATAACTAATCTCTTTTCTTTTTCACTTCATTCTTCTTCCTTCTTCTTTGTTTGGCTCAAATCCTTGGAGAACCTGGCTTGACCCAGTCTCTCTGCATTCTCTCACTTAGATTGCTAGTTCTCAATGTGAATATATGCCCGAATAAATGCTATTCAAAGACCAATTTTTGGTCTTAACTTAAAACCTTCACTAGGCCTTGTTTGGCTAGCACATTACCTCCTCATTTCTCATTTTTTTCATATTAATCCTTCTTTTCTCTTTAATTTTCTATTCAACTTATTACCCTTCTTCCATTTTGGCACATATACTTCTCATTTATGACCCTTGGGTCCTCAATTTGATATTTTATCAATTTAACCTTAATTCTTTTATAATTTCCAAATTTTATCATTTTTTTTGTTCTTTAACAATATAAATTCCAAAAAAAAAAACAATTTAACTTATTTTATACCCTAAACGTGTTATAAAACTACTAGGTTATTTTTAGGGTGTTACAGCATAAGTGTGTTCACGAGGCATAAGGACCACCTACTGAGTTATCGGTTTAATGTTTAGAGGTGTTATCTCAGTTCAGCAGAACAATTTTGATTCCATGTTAGCTAAGATTCTAATCGAGAGGAAGGGAGAATTGCAGCTCAAACTTGCGGATTATGGTATGGATTACTTTGAAGGGCTTGTGTTATCTTGTCTGTAAGAGCAGTAGACTTGAGTTCTAGAAATATTTGTGAAGTGCGAAAAGGGAGCTTTCAATCGGATCTTAAAAGAGGTCATGTCTTACAAGTAGCTCTTTAGACTATTATTTAGAATAGGAATGTATGGCGGAGAGTGAAATGTATAGTGTTAGGAGGAATCGAGGCTATACTACCTTGCTCTTAGACAACTTGAGTCAAACCCGTAACAAAGCACAATTTTTTAACGAACTGTTCTGATTTATAATCGAGTGCGATCCCATTCTAATGTTTGGATTACATCTTAGCAATTATATTTGTTTGATTATATTTTTATTGGTTTTTCTTATGTTAATTTTAGATTTTGTTATTTCAGTTTAAGTTTAATTTACAATCATTAGAAACTTAGAGGTTCAAATAGTGACTTTGATATGTAAGAGGTGGTTGATCTATAGATTCTCTTATCGATCCCTATGGGCACGATATTCGGACTAAAGGTCCACTTTATTACTTATACGACTTATGCACTTACAACGATTTAATTTTGACCAATCTGCATTTTATTTGTTTTAAAAATAGAAAAACCAGCGGCAAAAATTTCAGTCCCAAAACAATGACAAATTTCTTGGCGACCTTCTTGTTGGTATTTGAGGAAAAATAAATAAAAAATAAGCAGTTACGTCATACAAAACCGATTGACGAGATATCTTGAATAATAACATAGTTCAACAAGGGCATTCATTAGTCACTTTAGACATTGAAGAATTTAGTTGAAATGAGGCGGGAAGTGATGAGTGATGCCTTTGGATGTAGGCCAAATACTGGCCTTGAATACATCATACATAACATTGGCTTTCCTCACCTTGACCATTGGCGAGCATTCAAAGCATAGAGGTAGTTAGGGTCTTCTTGAAGTCATGTACACTTAAATCATTTCTGGAGTTCAAGTTATAAAACTTGTTGATAGATCTCGTGCTGAAATCTACCAACACCCCCCTCACTCTTACTTGTTTCACCTCGTGGGAAGTTAAGTTGGAGTAGAATTCATGTACAACCATTGTGGCAGCCAGCCTAGGGGATTAGGAAAGAGCCCTCCACCCTTTTTTCGCTACGGTTTTTCTAAAGAAATCTTTGAGGTGATGGAATCCCTTTTCTTTAATAAATAAACGATTCTTCAATATGAGTGCGAACTTTTAGGAGCTCCCGAATTCACAAATTTTATGATCATAATCTTCACGGCTTCTCCATTTCTGACTCTTCCTTAAGCTCACTTTTTGCCTCTTTGAAGACATGGGAAGCATCTTAGTCCGTTAGGGTTGAGGATGGGGGTTCTAAACATTTCAAATCCACACACTTTAGTCACTTAATCCTCTAAGGTGATCGCAAGACTCCTTTGTGAAATCCAACTCTCAAATTGTCAGCAAACCATGTATCAAAGAGTTGGTGGGTGATTCTTTGAACAAAGTTCTCCAAACAAGATAAGCTCTAGAAGAAGCAGTACACCTAATTTCACTCCCAGTGCAAAGCAATTTTGGAGTAACAAACTTGATTTTATGCCTACAAATACTCCTAACTCGAAAATCTTCATAGAGCTTGAAGGAGCAGGTTGATGAATGGAGGAGGACTAGAAATTTCTGGCCAGAAAGTTGTTCTTTAGCTCTCTAAGGAACTTGGAAACCACTTGAAAAGCTTATGAGAGATCGACTATGGAGGAATATACAAGAGCGTTTGAGAGAGAATTAGGGTTTCGATGAAGACGCTCAGAAAAAATATGCCCGTTATTGACTTAAAAATAGGGAAACGTTGTGATGTTCGAGCAAACGTCGCGACGTTCTAGAGAGTGATAAAAAAATTTCAGTAAACGTCGCGACATTAAAATGTAATGTTGTGGCGTTCTGAGAGGGATGATATCAGCGTTCTGACGTTGAAATCAACTTCGAGGCGTTCCCGAAGAATATTACGCTGCTTTTTAGCTAACATCATGACATTGAAATCCAACGTTGTGGCGTTCAGAGGCGAATTCAGGGTTTGAAACCAACGTCGTGACGATGAGATCCTCGCGGCGTTGGGGAAACATTTTGGAAAAGTTTTTCTAATTTGTAGAAAACTCCCTCAACATGATGTGCCACATTTTTTTCGAATTACGCAATTGATTTCTCAAGAAATTTACCTATTGTCAGCATCACCCTCAGGCATGGCTCTGAAAAAAAACCAATTAAATTATAATCCTAAGAACTCTAGAACTCAATTTTAACTTATAACCAAAGTACTAATAAAAGCAGCTAAAAGCTGAATTTAGAAACCAAAAAACTTTAAAGGCAGGTTACCTCCACAAGTAGCATCAAACTAATGTCACTAGCTAAACAAACTACATCTCAAATAATGATTGTCAGAATATAGGAAATGATTTAGAATGCCTTGTGCTTGATGTCACCTTACGGTGGATTGAATATACTATCTCTACTGTCTTCATATGTCTTTATAACCTTGTTTGTTGCATGATGTATCCTTGCAATTTACCAAGTCGCCATGCATGTTTCCTTGTGAATAGGCTCAATGATGTCGTCATTTGTGTCGTCATTCGGATGCTTCATAGCTTGGAATACATGGAACGCGACCTAATCTCCTTTAACTCTCAATTTAAGCTCACCCTCTTGAACATTAATTTGAGCTTTTCCCCTAGCTATGAAAGGTTTACCAAGTATGATGGGGACCTTATCATCTTCTTGCATACAAGATGACAAAGTATCTTTAGGAAGAGGAACTTATCAAATTTTACTAAGACGATTTTCAATTATGCCTCATGGATGTTTGTACGTCCGGTCAACAATTTGTAACATGATTGTAGTCGATATTGCTTCCCTAAATTTAGCTTTTTAAACATTAGAGTGGCATCAAATTGATACTTGCCCCCAAGCCATAAAGAGCTTTACCTAATAACGAGTTTCCGATCAAGAATGGTATAGAAAACCTACCCGGATCTTGAAGTTTTGGTAGGAGTTTCTTTCGAAGGATTGCACTGCATTCCTCGATAAGAGAAATAGTCTCATGGTCACCAAACTTCTTCTTATTTGCCAAGATCTTTTTCATAAACTGCACGTAACTTGGCATGTTCTCAAGTGCATCCATGAAGGGTATATTTATGTGAAGTTTCTTAAAGATATCAATAAACTTGGCAAGTTGCTTCTCCAACTTACCCTTCTTTAACTTATAAGGGTACGTGATGCATGGAGTGCGTACTTGGACATAATACCTCTCCATTTGTATCCCCTTATTATCCTCCATCTTTCTTTCCTCATTTTAGGAGGGCTTTTTTCCTTGTAGCCTCCGCGGTTGTTGAGGAAAAGGTACTTATGTGGGATCTAGGGTGGGTTATACTAAGATCTTGTAGACTTCAATTCTTTCCTTTTGAATGCTTTTGTTGTCGCATACGTCGAGGATTTGCCTCGATGTCCTCTTTCTTGGCTTTTCTTAGTCCCTCGAGCTCTTTCCACTTCTCAAGGTGATCGCTTTGTAGTGTTCTATACCACATCTCCTTGGGTTGACTTCAGGTGCTGGTATAGGCGTCGTGTTGCCTCACATTGAGTAATGAAGCCATTTGACCCATTTGTACTTCCAAATTCCTAAGTTGAGCTGCTTGATTGGTTAAGAAAGTTCTCATCTCAATTTCGAACTGGTGTTGAGATTTCCGCATCTCTATTTGCATATCATGGTGCTTTATTTTTCTCTTCTAAAATTTGGACTTCCTTCCTCCACGAGGTGGTGGATAGGGTTCATTTCTCCATAAATTTCTAGTACTAGAGTTCTTCCATGAGAAGTTAGGGACTCCTCATCTATGTGTAATTTGAGTATGAGGGTTGAAGTTCCTAGTGGAGGGAATTTGACTAAATAATGCGCTTGCTTTCGATTGTTAATTCCCACATGGTATTCATCATCTGAATTACGTAGTAAGGTGGGGTCCTTGGCAACTCTCACATGACGGAGGACTAGCTTGGACCATATGTGCTGATGCTTGAGAATTATGTAATTCAGCAGCTTGTAACTACTTAGAGAGTGAAGAAATTTAGGCTACCAAGTTTGTAACTACATCCTAGATCATACACTGACCAATTTCTTTAATTTTTACTCTCTCAATTGGCCACTGGCAATTGTTCAGCGCTATAGTCTCTAGAATCTAGTACACTTCTACCTCATTCTTGCTCAGGATAGGTCCTCTCGCGGAAGCATTAATCAGAGTTCTTGTAGGTATACTCAGCCCATTATAAATGGTGCCATCCATTTGTTATATGATTAGAATTTCTGAGCGGATCTTTGTACCTCTCCTAAGCTTCATAGTAGGACTCACTATCTAGTTGGCAAAAATTTTAGATGTCTACTCTTAACTTTGCTGCTTTGGCTGGTGGGAAGAACCAAGTTAGAAACTTACTAACTAACTCATCCCATGATGTGATGGAATCTGGTGGTTGCGTGGTAAGCTAATGTTTTTGATGAGTCTAAGACATTGTCACGACATCGAACTTTGTTGTGACAATTTTCCAAAGTGCTTGATTGAAAATCAGAAAATTGTTCAGATGTTCCCGGAAGATAAAAGCATGTAAAAGAAATGTCGTAACAAATTCAAATTTTCCACGATAAATATTGCAGAAGTGAACAATTTGAGAATAGCTGCAAATTGTCGTAACAACACCACCATAAAGCTAAAGACAAATTTGGTGGTAACAATTGTCACGACATTCTACCAATTGTCGTGACAATTTATTCAGTGGGCTTGCATTTAACTCCACAATCTCTGCCTAGCATCATTTGGACTATAAATAGAAAGAAAAGGCGTAGAAGAGGAGATGGGAAGAAGAGAGGACTAATGCGAAGAAAGGAGAATGAGAGGGCATTAGAGCTTTGGTACATATTTTTCTTTTCTTAATTTTTTTATATTCTTTAATTTTCATTTTTTATTAGAGTAGTTGATTTGAGTTGAGATTTTGAGCTATGATCTTTGAATACCAAACTCCATTACTGTTTGAAGATGAAGGAAAACTGAAAACATTATTGCATGTCTTTTCTTCATTTTCTTGATTGTACCTTTCAATGAATTTGTTTAAACAACTAGTCATTATTGTGTGCAATCTAGTCATGGAAGGCTAAGCTCTATACGGGAAGGAGTTAACGAGTTTCCTCTTATGTTTGAGTTGTTTTTAATTTAAGTTGTGGAGTGAGAAGTGATTTATCTAGTGGTATTGTGTGAAATGCATTGATTACAGTATCAATTTAATATACCCTCGAAATTATTCGAATGCATTTTCAAGGATACCTTCTAGTGACAGCAAAAGGGTTTTTCCTAAGCTCAAAGAGTAGTATCTAAAGGGCATGTTAAATTTATACTCTTAGAACTAATGTACTCCAATATTACTGTGATAAATCAAAGAGTTATATCCTAACCTGTTTCAAGAGTTCCTATCACAGGTGACGAGCGAAGTGTGTTCTTGAGGCATAAGGATAACACGGTGAATATCAATTAATATTTGAAGGTTTCATCTCATTTGGTAGGTAATCTTGGTCTTGTCTTGGAAGAGATTATTCTCATTGAAAAGTTGATTGAGGTACCAATTATATTAGAGAAATCTTGTGTTACCCTGTCTATGGGGGCATTTGGACTATGTAATAGTGGACCCTCGCCAATCCACAGTCCGGCGTGACTCACTATTAATAGAAAAATTGAGTTGATTTCGAGCTTTGAAAAGAGTCGTCCCAGGATGAGGCGGTTGTGTTTGGAATCACCACTTACTTTTACTATTTTTATTTATTAAGATTAAAATCAAATAAGAATAAAAAACCCCTCATTATTTCAATCGGGAAAAAACGGTCCACGAAAACTGATTTACGGGTTGGGGATGAGATTTTTGTCGAAGGTACTCATATGAGGAAGCACCCCTCCGGGCACAGAACTCGGTCCTGCTTAGAGAGTGGGTATGTGGGAGCATATGGAGTGATATCAGATAACCTCAAGTCTAAACACAACTTGGATCACACTCACCTAGTGGTATCTAGCATGCTTAGAACTATAACCAAAGAGCAAATGAAATTTGTGGTCCTTGGCCATGCGCTACATCAAAGGCTAGCTAACAAACATATCAAGCATGCATGACACTCAAACACCAAGCATCCATGTGAAATTCATTACCTAACATTAAAGCACATACCTATGGTCCTTAACCCGAAACCTTGCTAAGGAAGGTTAGTCCACATTTGAGCATACAACAATCTCTCAAAATTAAATATCAAAGGAAAGGAATGCGGGGAGAAACCATACATTGCATCTCAGCCACTCATTGATGCTACAACACTTGTGCAGCTATACAAACACGTCTATTCATCTCAAAGAATCGGGCTTGACAAAACACTAGATTACTAGTGCTTAACTAACCACCCTCGACCGCGCCAGCCCTAATTCTTTCGAATTCAAAATGGAACCACATTAACCTAGACTAAATCGATTTCGGACCACTAAACATGGCCACTACCGTCTGGGTGAATGGGGCTTGACTCCTAGTCATGGGCTGGAAATAAGGCGAAATCAGACTACCCACACTACAATAATTGACAAGCTGGCTAATCAATTCCCAAACAAATTCGGTAGATTAGAGAAAAATTTAAGAAATTTTTTTTTCAAAACATTCTTCATAGAGTAAGGAAACCAGAAACAAACGGTGTACAAGTCGACTCGAATGGTAGGAGCAAGTCAAACAATTCCTAGTACCACTAGCTAACTTTGTTTTTCGAAAAACACAGCAATGAGCAGAGTTGATCAGGTTTCCCAATGGTTGACCGATTGACAGTTCTCAAAATTTATTAAAACTTCCTCACAAAGTAGAAATCCTAAAAAAACAAAGGGTGTGCGAGTTCCCGATTTTAGGCAATGGCCCGACACAAGCTTGATGTGAGTGCCCTAACTCGTGTTCGAAAACATAACTTAATGAGCCGTGATTGGTTTCCAAATTGGTCGGCCGTTGAGGCGGGTTCTCAAAATTTTCCAGAATCTACCTTATAGAGTCATTAATTCAAGAAAAAAACAGAGTACAATTCCGACTCTGAATGACTAGGAACCGATCCAAACAATGCCTAGTACTCTAACTGTTGTTTCGAAAAACATAACTAATAGATGAGTTGATCCGGTTCCCGACTGGTTGAGGAGGATTGAGAGCAGTTCTCAAAATTTGTTAGAATCTTTCTCAAAGAGTCACAAATCCAAAAAATTAAATAGAGTACAATTCTGACTCCGAATGGTTGAGAATTGATACAAACAATGCCTAGTACACTAACTGATGTTCCGGAAAACATAACTTAATGAACCGGTTGATCCGATTTCCCAATCGGTTCAAAGAAGTTGTCAAAAAAATTTTGAATCCTCCCAACAGAGTCAAGAATTCAAAAAAATAAACAGATTACAATTCTGACTCCGAATGACTAGGAACGGATCGAGCAATGCCTAGTACCCTAGCGTAACCATTAGAAAAATACAGCAATGGCTGGTCGATTTCCCAACCCAGGTTCAGTGGGATTAGAAGCAGGTTCTCAAAATTTGTCAGAATCTTTCTCAAAGTCGAATCCAAAAACAAATGGAGTACAATTTCAGCTTCCCGAATGACAGCGAGAAGCTTGTCTGGCTTGATGCTATTGCCTAACAATTGCAAACATCAAAACAAAAACAATGTAAAGAAATGGGAGAAGCACACAACGTTCATACCTGTAAAATTCACAGCTACTCCCCCTTTGTCTTCCTTCTTTTCTACCTCTAAAACTTGGTATCCACTCCCTCAAAACTTTAGGAAATCTCCCTTCAAAATGAGAGAGCACTCTTACCCGGATCTGGAGAATCCCTCATCGCTTTTTTTTCTCCTCCACTCTTTTATTTCTATCTTTCTCCTTATTTTTTCCACATTTTTTGCTTCTTTTTTTCCTTCATAAACATCAGGCTTATATGTGCACACCTTTAGTCAGGGCTCCCAGTCAGTTCGGACTTGACTATAAACACTCCTACATTCACGAGGTCAAAGGCAGCCACATTTATCCTTTTCTTAACAAAAATCCAAATGGACTCAAGGTGGGTTGCAAGTAACCCTAAAAATGGCCCCTGGCGGAGCTGAGCGTGCTAGGAGCGATATAAGGCTTATGGGGGCCCAGGCCAGTAGGATTTGGGCTCAATCACAATCGGTGCTCCATATAAGATATTTGTGGTGGCTAAACCAGTTCCCAATCGGTCGAGACGGTTGAGAAAAAATTTGAAAGTTTGACAGAATGTTCCTTGAAGAGTAAGGAATCCAAGAAAAGAAATGATGCATGAATTCGAGTCCTAATGAGGGAGATATGACCAAAACAACCTCGAGTGCTCCGAATTTGAACCTGCTCGAATAATGAACTTCCAAGCGAAATCCGATACTTGGTTGAGCTGGTTTCTGATCGGTCGATCAGTTGATAAAAAATTCTCAAAAAATTTTTCAAATAATTTTCAATGAGTATGGAATCAACCAAAAGAAAGCGGTGCATGATTTCTACTTCGGATGAGGAGATATGATCCATATTGAGTGCTCCAATTTGACATACTCTATCGTCGATTGAGTTAAAACCTCGGGGGGCCCCACTTTCTTCCTAGGGCACATAGAATGGGTCGGAAACCAACCCTTGGGCCTAAAATTGGTATTTAAACCCAAGGGATCCCTATGCGGATTGATTCATTTGTTTATCACAATTAAAAGATGTGGCTAAGGGTTTTCGTGAGTCTCAACCCGGTGCTAGCACACTCACTTCTCTCAGTTTCCGAAGAAGGCTTGTTCATGTGAATAGCTGTAGAGGGTGGAGCGATCTGCTATGCATTTCAGTTCGACAAGGAGGGTTTGAAGCACACACGACGCTCCGGAACAAGGATCTTCTAGCGAGAATAAGGTATTCTTCAATCCCTGAATCATCTGATTGAATCACATGGATCCTTGGTTGGGTTAGTAAAAGGTGAAAATTTTAATTTTTCCACTGTGTATGTATGCTTGATCGCCAATAGGAACCCAACACATTCCACCTGGGCGTGCTGCACTGGTTAGAGAGTTCTACTCTAACATGGTGGGTAGGAAGAAGACTCAATGTTATGTGAGTGGAAAGTGGGTCTCATTCCATAGAGACGAAATCGATCAATTCTTGAAAAGTAGGCAAATTGAAATATGGGACAAAATTCAAGAAGTTGAAAGAGAATCCAGACTTCCAGAAGATTTGTGATGTTCTTACCGTTGGATGACGGGACCGATGTAAGTGTGTAGACTTGTGTAAAAACCTTAGGCGCAATGCCTTGAGTATACGTCGATTTCCATGAGTATAGTGGCTTTCGTCCGAGTGTCGTCCACAAAGGAGAAGTGCTTTGAGTACTGACTTTACGCTTTAAATATTATCTGGATCTAAATTTGTAGTGAATTCTGACTAACATATAGAAAAACTAATCCTAAGTTGTTTGCTAAATCAATTAATTAAAACTAGGGTTTGGCCTCCCCCCCAGCCACCCTCAATGGATTATAACCTAGATGAATTATTCATTCAGTATATTAATAGATTACACTTGCGAGTTGATCAAGCCTACGAGATATCCTCTCGAAATTATATCGCTATCTACTTGATATGGTGTATGCATCTACGCCTCAACCACAGACTAGAAACACTTAAATGTTTTAAACCACTAAATGCCCATACTTGGAACGAAGATATCTCACATTCATTGGTTGACGAGTATTGCTCTATTCATGTCTAAGGGTCATCATCCTCGATCTCGAGACTCAACAATGTGCCAATGTTGTGACACCTCCATGTAAAAATAAATCATAGTAATGAAACATTCGATCGAATCCATTAATATCTTTGAATAGAAACAAAAGTAATGATTAATCCATGAATGTGAGTTCACAATAAACCAAGAAATAGATCACAGAATATAATGAGGTTGATGCGGCCATTAGGTGCGAAATCATCCAAATATTTTGAGAAAGAAATACAAAAAACTAGCCTGAAAATGTGCTTGATCCACGTCCTCCACCTTTTTCTACCCTATCGGTTAGTCGATCGCCTTCAAACCTTGATATTGTATCTCCCCAATAGCCCTTTTTGCGTGGGCATGGTGCCCAAAGCATGTAATTGTCTTCTTCATGAAAACAATTTTCTATATTTGATTCCTTATACATGTGTGTTGTATAATTTAGTAAATATAAAGAAAAATCCCAAGTTTATTAATGTAACTATAATCTTGGTATATCTTAGTTATATATGAGATGATCAGTGCTCTCTTAATAAACTACATTATTCGTAGTATAAATCAAAGTAGGGATCTTTGATCTATAATACTAGTCAGGTCATTGACCATTTAAAGAATGCAACTAATCTTGATGCGGATTCTTGATGTAGTGGCATTAAAGTGGAGTGCTATATGTCGATTACATAGAACGAGGACGGACATGGATTAAACTCTTTAATAATATCTTGTTACAATTAAGAGTTTAAATCGTGTCCTTAGATGATCATATCTTGAATTGATATTAATTACGAGTAGCCATGGACTCTGTCCATTTCAGCCAAGAACCTTGCAGTTCATAGGTTACGGGTTGTCTAAGGCCGGACCTAGCCACTTATGTCTTAGAGCCAATGAGATGAGTGGTTGGGAACATGTCCTACAGAGATATGGAATCGAAACCACTTGACTAGGAAGCACGATAATTGGTTCCCTTAAGTGTTGAATGCAGGCGAGCGGTTTGAGCAGCTCTAATTTATAATAGGTTTATAAATTAGCGTTCACTAATAATTGAACTTAAGGATAAGATATCACTATAGAGGGGTAAAGCGGTAATTTCACCTAGCTTTGTGATGGACCCGATTTTGGAGGATTGAATTGCATGTAATGATCATATCAATGGAGCGCAGTATCCTTATGTAAATTGTGTAATTACAAGAGTTACGTTTCCAGATTTTTTTAGTGGAATAATACTAGAACTAATAAATTAGATTAATTGATTGGGTTTAATTAATTATCAAATTTATTGAGCTTGATTCTTGGTCCATAGGTCCTCGAGGCGCACTGTAAAACTCTTGTACACATGTTAAATTAACAAAGAAATCCCTTGGAGGAGCATAGTTGTAAGCAGAAATTGTTTCCTTAGCAACTATATAGTAATTGATGGATAATTAAATGTTAATTAATTAATTATTGAATTAATTAATTAATAGTAATTACTATATGGATGGAATCGGTTAATTTGAAATAGGATCAGCCAATTTGAATTAATTTTAATTCAATATTTAAATATGCCACTTGATCGATGGTTGAGATCGAGATTCAAGGCATATTATAAATAAACGAAACCTGGCGTCGAGGTGATAAAAATTAGAGAAAAAAAGAGAGAGGGTGATAAAAAATTAGAGAAAAAAAGAGAGAAAGAGTTTCACTTTTTTTGCCTCCATCTAACCCTCTTGATCTCATGTGTTGGGATTATCAAGAGTTCTAAAAACAAAACCTTTGTTATCATTGGGAATGATGTAGAAACATTATCGAAAGTAAAGAAATGGCTAGCTGAGCAATTTCAAATGAAGATTTGGAGAAACAGAAGCTATATTCTTAGGATCCAATTATAAGAGATCGTGAAACGAAGCTTTTGGCATTGTCTCGAGAGCATCTTATATTGATAAGGTGTAGCTCGATTTCGATGCAAGATTCAGGAAAGGTTTGTGCAGGCGACATGGAATTATCCTTTCCAAAGAGCAGTGTCACAAGACACCTCGAGAGGAAGAGGATATGAGGTAGTTTACTATGCCTCGAGGCGTAAGAGCAACCTCATGTATGCCATGTTGTGTACGAGGCCTGATATCTGTTATGTAGTAGGGATAGTCAGTCGTTACCAATCCAATCCTGGAATGGGTCACTGAATGATTAAACATATGCTAAAGTATCTTGGGAGACGAGAGATTAGATGCTTGTGTACTCGAGGGTGGAGACACAGACCTATTGGATATCGCCGATTATGATTTTCAATCAGACAAAGATAGTTGAAAGTCGACATTTGGGTCAATATTCACTCTTGGTGGTGGAGCCATAGTCTGGAGAAGTATTAAACAATCTAGTATTGTTGTGGATTGACCCATGGAAGCCGAGTCTTTGTGAAACGTGAAGCGCTAAAGAATGATTGGCTCAAAGTTCTACACTAATACGGAAGTAGTTCAAACATGGAAAAACCACTTGTTTTTACTCTTTGTGACAACGATTAGACGATGTGACTCCAAAGAACCAGGAGTCACAAGAGAGGGAAGCATATAGAAAGGAAGTATCATCTAATATGAGAGATCTTACATGGGGGACGTGAGTAGTTATGAATATAGCGTCGGAACGAGAACCTTGTGGATCAGTTTACGAGACTTGCACAGGGTGTTCACGGGTCACTTGGAGGGACTAGGTTTAGAGACATATCGACTGCTTTAGGCAGTGGGAGGGTGTGAGCATGGTGCCACTAAGAATGTAATTTATGCGCTTCATCAAAACGATTTTATATATTTGATTCTTTTATACACGTGTTGTATAATTTAGTAAAATATTAGAAAATCCCCAGGCTGATAATGTAACCATAATCTTAGTATATATGATTATATATAGAATGATCAAGATTATAGATAATAAAAACTAAGCTGATAAAGTAGTAAATCAAGTAAGGGATCTTTGATATATAACACTTTGTGTGACCATGAACATTAAGAATACGTAATCTTGATCTTGATTGCGTGTAGTGACATTAAATGGAGTTGCTATGTAATCGGTACATGAGACGGGACGGAACATGGGTTAAACTCTTAAATAATATGTGTTACAATTAAAAAGAGTTTTAGCGGGTGTCACTAAGAGATCATATGCGATTGATCTTAATCTGAGTAGCCATGGACTGCTTGTAGATTTCAATAGGGCCTTTTGATTCATAGGTTACGGTCTATCCTAAAACCGGTGTACCATGTCTTGGAGGTCTATTGAGATTAATTAATTTGGGAACATGTCCTACGAATATGGAATCCAAACCCTTCTTGAGGAGCCCAGGATAGTGGTTCCATAGTGGTAATTCTAGAAACTGTATCGTTTGGCGCTCTAATTTATAATAGGTCACGTAAATTAAGCTGTTCACTAGTGAATTGTGGAGACTTGGGATAAAGATATCACTAGATGCGTTAAGCAGTGAGATTTCACCTGGCTACAATGATGGACCAATTTTAGAGGATTGAATTGCATCAATGATCATATGAATGGGCCTTGGTATCACTATGTAAATTCTATAATTACGAAGTTGTTTGGAATTTTAATGGAATAATAAGGAACTAATAAATTAGATTAATTGAAGAGTTTAATTAATTATCAAATTTGTGGAGCTTGGAATTCTGGTCCATAGGTCCCAAGACACGCCTCGTAAAACTGCGTACATGATTAAATTAACTAGAAATCCTTGGAGGGCATAAGTTGTAAAAATTTAATTTCATAGCAATTATGTAGTAATTAATTAATTAATAGTAATTACTATGGATGAAACAAATTAATTTGAAAAAATGTATATTAAGTAATTAATAGTAATTACTATATGGATGAAATGGTTAATTGAAATAAGGATCACTTAATTTGAATTAATTTTAATTCAATATTCAAATACCACTTGATCAGTGGTTGAGGATCAATTCGAGGCATATTATAAATAGAGCAAACCACTGGCGTTAAAAGGGTGATAAAAAATTAGAGAAAAGAAGAGTTTCGCTTTTTGCCTCCATCTAACCTCCTGATCGTGTGTTGAGAATATCAAGAGTTAAAAACAAAACCTTTGTTGTCTGTACGCTCACGATCCTGCAGTGAAGAGGAGCGACTTACAGTGGAAGATCTGTGGAAAACATGGAGGAAAAAAAGGATCTTGAGTTGTCAACCTACTGAGAAAATTCTCTTAATTTGATTGAGGTAAATTCTACTTTATTGTTTGTTGATTAGTATGCATATATAGGATCGTAAAAAGTTTTTATTAATTTTTAAAATTTACTAGACCAAAATCTTTCGCTGCAAACTTTGTTTTGAACTTTAAAAACATTCATTTACTGCCTTAAATATCTCTATTTATAGACTCATTCAATGCTGGGCCTGAATTCAAGGTGATTTTGTGGGTTTCTATCTGGGCTGTAGATTGTCTTTAATACGCGACATAGCGGCACCTTCATTGGCTTCTAGCTTTCTTGTAACCGTGTTGTAACAATGGGCGATTTGTTTCGAGCATCTTTGACCGACATTGTTTTGGAATCATCGGGACATATCGATCTTTACTCTTCTTCTTGACCATTATCGTGGCTTTGTCGCGATATAACCAGCCGACATCTTCTTAGGTTCTTTTATACGTGACATAAATTTTAATTTAAGACATAATTTAGTTGGCTTCTTTACCTTGTAAATGTCACAACATAGGTTTTGAAATGTGTAGACATAAATTCTTTTGTGTTGCTTGCATTGCTTTGTGTGCGACATTTTCGATGGTTACCCCTTTGATGTATGCGTGACGGCATGTTCCTATGTCGTGACATAATTAGTTTTCTTAGAATAACACATTGCAAGCTTCAAAACTATGTTGCAACATACTCTTCTCTTGCCTTGACCTTTTGTCACGGTGATACAAAAGTATGTGACATATTTTCAATATTCTTCAACGGTCCTTCGATTTTTGTTGGGAAATAGATTTCAAGTGTTATGACAATGTTCGGCACCTTGATCGGTTTGTTTGTGTTCGCGGCATAGTTTTGAAATTATCACGATTCTACTACCTTGCTTCATAATTTATGTCGCGACATAGCTGTGAAATGTCACGACATTTCTTCATTGTTCTTCTGGGTAGTCTTCTTACTCTTTGTCGCAACATAGGTTTGAAGTGTCACTATAAATTTTCCTGCCTTCTTCACAATTTATCATTGACATTCTTTGTCAGTGTTACAGCAAATTCTTTCTTACATTACTTTGGTAGTGCGCTTCCTTGTTGTTGCGACCAGTTTTATTGTTTGCGACAATTGTTCACATTGATTTTATAAGTTTATGTCGTGACATGCGAGATTATGTATAACATTTTAGTTCACTAAGGATCTTCTGTTTGTAGCGACATAGCTATTGAGATATGGCATTCTTTCTATACTTTGCCTTGAGTATTGTTGTGACATTCTGACGATCGACCTTCTTGCCTTATTCACCTATAATGCATAGAGCCATGCCAGATATAAGGTGATAACCACACTTATTACAATATGAAATGGAACAAAAACATAGTAAAAATGCGGCTCAAAACAACCTGGCATTAGAAATAACACACCAAAGCACTTAGAGCATGAATCTTAGTACACATGATGCAAAACGAAGGATCGAAATGGTCCATACTTGCAAATCTAGCATCTTTTCTTTTTTCTTTTTTTTTTTTTCCTAAAATTGGAAGTCCTTAAGGTTGTTAAATTTTCTAAGGAACTTAGCTAAGCAAGGATTGGCAACTCTGACCCACTAGAAGTTCTCAATGACCTTTCTTAAGAAATCTATGTAGTTGATTCATGATCTAACATATAACTTGAGTTCCAATACCCCAAACTTAAATTCAACTTACCTATTTGGAAGGTTTAACTATGGAAGGATAAGAACCCACCCTTTTATTCACGCTAAACTACCTAATCATGAAAGAAGCAGTGCCTATAAGTTTTATTGTTGAGTGTCCACATGCGAGAGATTTTAAGTGACTCCCCACCGATTGATTAAGGAACATCAGGAATTTGGTTCCCTCGAACTTCACCTTGAACATTCAACAACACCTAAAGGCCCTATACTATGGGAAGGATCCATCCTCTGTCCCATGTAGCGAGTAGTGGAGTCAGTGGCTCCCGACCAATTGGCTCCCGACCAATTGGCTCAGGGCATTAAGCTTTGAAAGGCTCCTCGGACTATGCTCGGGATTCCAATTGGACGATCCCACTTATTTTATTCACACATGTCTTTTTGACCTTTTTTTTCTCATTTTTATTTAGGGCTCGATGGCAATCCTTTTTTCCAAGGTGTTAATCACTTAGGTGTTTAGAAGCACCAAGGCTTATGAGGCTCCATAGCAAATAGGTTCGAGCCTAGGTATACCACTGGATATGGTGTTCCATCCTTGAAATGGTTTCTTGAAGTATAAAGAGGGTGGCTAACTAATTCCTTCTTGACAAGCACACAAATTCCAAATCATTTAGAAACCTAAGGAATTCTGATTCCTTTTTACTCTTAGCCTTTTTTAATAGTTGTGTTCAAAATGACCTTTTACTGGCCAAAAAAGCATCAAACTCACTCATATGAGACATGAAACAAAGAAAAGAAAGAAAGAAAAACACATGCAAATAACAACCAAACAACTAAAGAGAAAGAACTAAAATAGGTAAGGAGATACAAAAGTTGAATTTTTGAGGAATATTGTCCTTAATGAACATTGCTAAATCACCCCCAAACTTAAAATGAACATTGTCCTCAATGTTAAACAAAAACAAGAATTGATCCTGAGTACTCTCCTGAGGTTGATCAAGTCTCCGAAAGTTGCTCCAATGAATATGGCTTGCTTTGGAGGCAAAGGTGTTAAGAGTTGGAATTTAGTTCGAATGAGGAGAGATGCTTGAAAATACAGGAAGAATATATAGATATAAATTTCCACTTTTCAAGATTCTCCATCTCCATAGCCCGACTTTGAACTCCAAAAAAAACTGAAAAACAACACTAAGAAACACAAGATCAAGCAAGAAAATTTATTCAAAAAAAAAAAAAAAAAACTAAACTCAAAAGTAACTAACAAAAAGGAAAAGGGAAAATGGAACTTATTAAACTTGGGTTGCCTCCCAAGTAGCACTTTTTTAATGTCGTTAGCTCGACTTCCCTGAATCTCAATGTCCCCGAGACTTCTGCTCAGATTCCTTACGACACCATTGCGTGTTGAGTTTAAAATTTCCCTTCTATGGGTGCATGACCTCCACTCCTCCATATGGAAAAACTTGAGTCACTGTAAATGGTCCCGACTACCTCGACTTTAATTTCCCTAGGAAGAGCTTAAGTCTTGAGTTAAATAAGAGGACTTGTTGACCTACTCAAACTCTTTCCTTACAATATGTTTGTCATGCCAGGCTTTTGTCTTTTCTTTATAGATCCTAGCATTTTCGCAAGCCTCATTTCAAAATTATTCTAATTCATTGAGTTGTAGTATACGTTTCTCACTGGCCGCCTTACTGTCCATATTCAACTGCCTAGTTGCCTAATATGCTTTGTGTTCAAATTCCACGGGCAAGTGGCACGCTTTCCCATACACGAGGCTGAATGGTGACATCCTCAGGGGTGTCTTAAATGTTGTTCCTATAGGCTGAGCGCATCGTCTATCTTTTTCGCCCGGTCTTTCTTGGCGCTATTGACCATTTTTCTCCAAAGAGATAGACTTTGTTCTCTGTTTGACCTGCAGCAGCCCATTAGTACGTGGGTGATATGCAAGTGATGTGCGATGCTGAACACCATATTTTCCCAGTAAACTGTTTACAACCTTATTGCAAAAGTAAGTACCTCCATATGTGATCAACGCGCATAGAGTTCCGAACTGGGTAAATATGTGGCTGCGAAGGAACTTTGCTACTACTTTGGCATCATTAGTGCATGTAGGTATAGCCTCCACCTATTTGGAAACGTAGTCCACTGCCAAAAGAATGTATAGGTTACTAAATGAAGGGAATGGAAGGGTAAAAATCCATCCCCCATATATCAAGCGACTCACCTCCAGTAATAGTGCAGAAAGGTGGTTCATCCGTTTTGATATACTCCCGTTCTTGGCATTTATCATAGGTAGACACAAACTAGTGAGCATCCTTGAACAAAGCATTCATTAGAATCGATTGAAGCGCCTTCTTGTTGTTCACTTTAAAGTGTCCCATCTTTAAAGTGTGGCGGTGATTTAAGATACTCTCCATTTCCTCCTCTAAGACGTCGTCTTATTACGATGCGCACCTGAGAGATAGGTTCCTCCTAGTAGTAATGCTTCAAGTGTACAAAGATCTCTTCTTCCGCTGATAGCTAAACTCTAGTGGGATAACTTTGGCCACTAAGTAATTCACATAATCCGCGAACCAAGGTATTGCCTTTATGTCTTCGATTGGTAAGAGCTATTCATCAGGAAAATCATCATTGATCTGAACTTCTTTACTAGGCCCTTCCAATCTTGAGAGATGGTCTACTACAAGATTTTCAGTCCCTTTCTTATCTCTTATTTATATATCAAACCCTTGCGTGATAATACCCTTATCGTGTGGTTTCGCGTCCTTCTTAGTCATCAGATACTTTATGGCAGAATGGTCAGTGTGCACTATTACCTTATTACCAATCAAGTACGGTCGGAACTTGTCGAAAGCAAACACAATTGCCAAAAGTTCATTTTCAATTGTTGCATAGTTCAGTTGCGCATCATTCAAATTTTGGCTCGCATAGTAGATAACCTAAAATATCCTTTCCCTTTTTTGACCCAATCTTTGCCTATTAGTAATTAGCTCGCATCACCACATTAGATTCAGGAAGGAGTCTGATGCGGTCTTTACTTCTGATTAGTCTTGAAACCAATTTCTCCTTTAGAAATGAGCAGCTTGGATACATTGATCATCGGAATTTGAAAGGGGCTCCTTGAACTAGTAAATTTGACAAAGGCTTGGCTATTTTGGAAAAATCCTTTATGAATCTCTTAGAATCCGTGAGAGTCGAGAGCTTCTTACATTCCTTCGCTAGAGATGGGGGAGGTAGCTTCTCTATTGTTTCAACCTTGGCTTTATCTACCTCAATTCCTCTTCTTGAAATCAGGTACTTGGTACAATACCTTCTTTCACAGTGACACTTTCCGGTCGACCTGGTAGTTCTTCACATCTTATTAGTGTTTGTCTCGGGTTTTCCACGCAGAGACGAATTTTCAAAGACTTCCCAACACAAGAAATTATCCATTCACACTTCAATTGTTTTCGACCATGTCTAAAATTCTTAGCCATCCTTCTTATGTGAGTGTGCACGGTGAAGTGTTACATAACGAATGGAATTCGCTTAGATGGAAATGTACAATAAGGGCACGTGAATGTCATTTTCTCCGTCCCTCACAGGATATAGTGATCTAGTATAATACGAATACTTGTCAACGATGTCTCGTGCCTACCCGGCTATCTAGCATCGATATAGCGAGTGGTAAATGATCATTCACAGTTGCCTTATTAACACAGAGTGATATATAAAGATTCTCCACCCTATAACTATTATAGAGGGAAGCAATGCACTATTCTCTTTCTTTTATCAACGTGGTCCCTCTTTTTGGAACAACACATGTGACTTGCTCACAGACTATACGGAAATGGAGTAGATCACCCAGCATTTAACCATGATATCTTCTTTCCATACCACTTCCTTGATGGTTGGATTCAGTCTTCTCTAGCCTCCATTGGGTTTATGACCATGCTTACAACAGTAGATGCATACATAGAGGCGAATCCTTCAAATCGACTAGAGACCATCCAATAACATCTTTGTGATCTCGAAGTACTCTCAAAAGCTTCTTTTCTTCTGCACATTTGTCAAGATGCGTCATGATCATTGGTAGGTTGAGGATTCCCAAATGGCATACCTCGAAATAGCTTGGTGAGTGGCTTTTGCTCTACTATGGTGGTCCTCAATTAAAGGCATTGATACGAGTTCTCTTAAAGCTCATAATATTTTCTTCCATTCGGTTGGAAGGGTCCATCCATTTGCATACTCTTCGACCTCTTCACACAGTTTCTTCCTTATCATTACGCATAAGTGTGCAAAGGGTCGGTCGAACCACTTTGTCACAGACACTATAGCTACCCTATCATAAAGCATGCATCACTCTCTATAGAATGTCGTACAACATCGAATACACTGAACCTGACCTCCTCGTTTTGTACTCTTAATTTCAATTATCCCTTATGCACATGATGCAGCGCACATTCTTTAAAAGCAGAATTACACCCGATATAATGGGCATCTTTATCTTCCCTCCATGTCAGTACCAAATAAAGCTAGGAAGATAAAGCTTGTCTGCACACTATCATCTTCCTGCCCCTGATGGATGTTTCAATGATACATCCGCCCGATTGAAGGTTATAGTCGTAAAGTGCAGTTTTTACCGTCGGTAGTGCGAAAAATGAAAAAGGCATGAGATTAATATTGGCTCCCAAGTCGTATAGGGCTTTCTAAAAGATCGAGTTCCCTATCTTGCATGGGATTGTAAAACTACCTAGATCCTTTAGCTTATGTGGTAGTTTCCTCTAAAGAATAGCACTGCATTCCTTGATAAAATTTATTGTCTCAAAATCTTATAACCTTCTTTTCCTTGACAGTATATCTTTCATAAATTTGATATAGCTAGGCATCTGTTCCAATGAATCTGCAAACGAAATGTTGATATGCAGTTTCTTAAACACTTCCAAAATTTTGGTAAACTACTTGTCCATCTTATTCTTCTTTAAACGTTGCGAATCCCAGAGATTGTGGTGTAGTGGGTTATTCCACTTCCGGCATGTTTATAGTCTCTTTATTTTGTCGATTTATATTGACTTCTTCTCTCGAGTTTGCTCCTTGCATCGATACGTCGGGCTAGCCTGGTCTATCTCATTAGTTTCTACTTCTCATATCACTTGTGGTTGCCCTAGTGTTGCTAATTCTCTACCACTTCTTAAGGTGATAGCCTTAACATGTTCTTTGTCTTTTCCTCTCGAGTTTACCTTTGAATTGCTTGGCAATTAACCTTGTTACCTCTCAGTCAACAAAGTGGCCATTTGGCCCATTTGCACCTCCAAGTTTCTCAACTATGCCGCTTGGTTATTCAATTGGGTTGACTGATTCTGCATATTTGCCTTTGTTTCATTCATAAAGGTTGTATGGGAAGTGAGCATTTGGTGGATTCTTCTTAGAGTCTTAGTTTTCCCAGTAATTGGTTTGCTCACTTGGGGTGGTGGCATGCTGTTCTGATTATTCCTCCAACCATAGTTCAGATTGTTTTGATTATTCAGCCAGCCTTGGCCTTAGTTATGGTTCTGATTTTGGTATGTGTTACCTCCATACTAGCCCTAGTGTTGTGGCTGATTAAATCTAAACACATCGCATGCCTCACTCTTTGTCATACGTCACGACCCAGCATTTTGTAATATTATGTTGTCCTCCGGGATCGCATATCTCTCTAAGGGTTGGTGCGAGATAGAATTTATAATTTACCCCTTTGTTGCCTCCCCATGGTTGTTTAGTGAGGTTGATGCGACATAATTGACCAAATTGCTGGGACTCTATGTAGGAACCTCCCGGCTGGCCTTCCTCATTGTGCTTTATCTTGGGCCATTGGTTACTATTGGTAGCCATGTCCTCTAGGATTCCATATGCTTGGTTTGTAGTCTTCTTCATCAGAGCACCCCTTATTGAGGCATTTATGACTGTTCTAGTAGGATCACTTAGACTGTTTTAAAATTTGTAGACTTGCATCCATCTAGTCAGCCTGTGATGAGGGCATCTCCTTAACAGTTCATGAAATCTCTCCCAAGCTTTAGCTAAGTTCTCCCCCTTTAACTGTCTAAAAGTGTTAATCTCTTGCACCAGCTATGCGATCTTTAAGGAAGGAAAGAACTTGGTGGGGAACACCGCAAATCATTCCATGAGGTAACAAAATGCAATTGGTTGGCTCGTGACCAATGTTTGGGTTATCGCGGTGATGGTAGGAACAATCTCGGTCTAAGTGCTATTACATTTACCCCATTGTATTTGGTCGTGTCGCACACTTCAATGAAGTTTGTTAGATGCTTATTCGGTTCTCATGATAGCAGAGTAGGCCCGGATGTTTGTTAAGACGAAATAGGATGAGATCAAATGTGTGTGCATGCTAAACTTCTGACACTAATACATGAAGATTATTGTTTAATCCCTAGCAACGCCAAAAACTTGTTAAGACCAAATTTGACCAAGTAATTTGCACTTCCACCAAAGACTAACAAAAGTCCCCGACAACGACACCAAAAACTTGTTAAAACCAAATTTGACCAAGTAATTAGCACTACCACCAAAGACTGACTAAAGTCCTCGGTAATGGCGCCAAAAACTTGTTAAGACTAAAATATGATGAGATCAGTGTGTGTGTACTAAACTTCTGACACTACTACAAAAATACTATTGTCTAATCCACAGGCAAGCGATGCAGCTTGTTGCAAAATAAGTTTGACCAAGTAATTGAATGCACGCCTGTGGTGACTAATGTCCGTGGCGTCACCAACTTGTTAAGACCAAATTTATAAAATATGTGTGCCTTGTATGAAGGCTTCATTTGAAAATTTGTTTTAGTGCGAGCCACTACAAATTCTGCCGCAGGTCTATAAATAAAAGTGGATTTAAGTCCAGATATCGTTCCCACAAGGATTGATGAAAAATTTAAAGATCAATTACCCCATCTACTCAAGATCCTTACTATTTGAACTACAAAGTTTAAAAGTGATATGTCCTAAACTACAGGAAAGTAAGACTAATTAAAATTCTATAACTATTTATGAAGAATTCAAAATAAATTGGATTGAAAAGTTTATTGAGTAAAGTTAACACTGGGAAATAATTCAATGTACAACTATCAATTTCTACATCATTCTATAACATGGTTCAACCATCAGTTTGAAATATGAACTTGTCAAAGATGCAAGGTAGTATAGTTTGGATTTCTCCACACACTAAATATTTCACTAATTAGATATCCATGTTCCTTCCAGATACATGAGTCTAATCAGTTACTTGTAGAATATAATCATCTTTCTAAGATCTGGGTATTTTTCTTTTTCAGTACTTCACACCCAAATCTTATAACTGAAGAATTCTTGCTCCTAGACACAGGATAATGCAAGCCTTCTCCAATCTAATTGGTATCTCATCCATCGGATCTAATAAAATTCTCCATCTCCTTGATTAGCTCTCTCTTAACACGAGATCAAGGTCCTTTCATCATAAATAGGAGAAACCTCTAATCAACTAAATTGATACATCATACAACTAATCCTCACACCATGAGTAAATTAGTGATCTATCGAAGTAATCTTTAAGAGTTCATTAGTTCCATAATATTAGTCTAACATACCCCTAAGTGACTACTTCATACTCTCAGGATTCTCCATCTCTGTGTCCGCTTAGGGCCTCCACGAAATCGAGCAAGATCTGATCCTTTCTGACCTGCGCTACTAATATTCTGAACAATTAATTTCTTGAGCAACACCAATTAAATAAATTCAAGATTTCGAACTATGACGTTCTTTCAAATTGTGCAGGAAACAATAATTAACATCGATCAATTCCTAAAGGGACCTCAGTCTTTTCAAATTGGGCATGAAATATGGTAACTAACTAATCGAGAAAGTTGCTGGAATTACAAGCGAGCGAAATAAATGAACTCTAGAAATTTCCAAATTCCATTCAAATCGGTGATAATAGAAAACTAAAATTTTGCAATGAACTGGCTTCGAAACCACGAGTAAATCTTTGTTCATCCTAAGAAAAAACTAAAATGCTAGCTAAAACTAAATTGATCAAAGAAAAATTAAAGAAAATAAAAAAATAATAATATCTGAAAGGGTTTCGGCTACCGGAAGTTCCGGGTTCGACCGGGCTGCACATAATGCCCCAGGGTGCTTATTTATAGATTTTCAAATGATAGGAGTACACTTTGAGGCTGAGAGTGGCGGATCTAGCGGCCCAATTAAGTGGCTTTGTCGCGACATTGAAAAATTATGTCGCGACATAGTTTCCATCTTTGTTCTCTAGCTTTGTCATGGCTTGCAGTTTTCTGTCACGACATAGTTTCGTGCCATCTTCTTGAATTATGTCGCGACATACTTTGAAAATGTCGCGACGGAGTTCTGCTAAAGTTGTCTTGTAATTGTCGCGACATGAGTGTCTTGTATCGCGACATTTCTTTAGTGCCTTGCAACTTAAATACTTGAATGGTATGTCGTGACATAAAAGCTTTGTTGTAACAACGTTTCCTTATTGCTGCTCTTGATTGTGTCGCGACATAAAATTTCTTTGTCACGATAGAGCTTCTCACCCTTCAACTTTGTTTTATGTCATAACATAATTTTGAAATGTTTTGACATAAATTACTCTTTTGCTCATACTGTGTCGTGACAGTCTTCTGTTCTCTTCTAGGCGCTTATCTTCAACTTATGTCGAGACATAACTTTCTGTTATCGTGACAGATATTTTTTCCTTTAGCTCATTTGTGTTGCGACATAAATTATTGTGTTGTGACATTATTTATGTGGTTCTTCCCAACCTTTGTCGCGATAATATTTTCTCATGTCATGACAAAGTTTCTCACAGCTGTATGTTGTTGTTGTCGTGACATATAACTTCCCTGTCGCAACATACTCTTGTTGCCTTGATCTTTGTCATTCGCTAAACTGTTTCTCACAATATAAAAACCTTTGTCACGACCAACTTGTCTTTACTCGTCTCATTGCTATTCCATTTTCTGTTGCAACATAGTTGTGAATTGTCATGACAAATATCTTCTGCCATTTTCTTGAATCAATGTTGCGATAGAGTAAAGGAATGTCGCGACAAAGTTCTATCTTTTGATTACCATTATGTCACAGCATTCACTTCTAACTTGAGTTCAGCTTTATCTTTGTTGCGACATAGTGTCTGCTGGTTCCTTTGAAATTATGTCGCGATATTTTTGCCTTAATAATTTTCTCTTATTTTCTTCTTTGGATTTTCTTTTTCTTTTAAAAAAGCTTTGTAAAAACACAAATTTTGTGAATATTCCATAATTTAGCATTAAAATGAATCATAAACTTCAAAGAATATACCAGAAAAATGGACTAAAAATATATGTGTTTAGGACTCATCAAATTTCCCTAAACTTAAAGTTTTGCTTGTCCCCAAGCAAAGAAAAAAAAAATTTTGTTTGTCCTTAAACAATTTAGCTTTTATTTTTAAGGACATTTTTCTGTTTTTCATTAGACATCTTTTTTCTTGAATCCACAATTTAGCAGGAAAGATAAGTTAGTTGTAAAATCATGTTTGAACAAGTTTTCCATCCAAAACAAGGAATATTTTCAAGTAAGTTCACTAAAAAGGCAAATAATTCCTATAGTATAAACAGTTCAATTATTTAACCCTCATCTGTGAGTGTGTGATGGCCTTCTCTCTTTTTCATTGGCAGATTAGTTAATCTTCTAAGACAATACTCAGATAATAATCTCCTCTTTGATTTTTCTAAGTCCCATATGCTTGTTTGTCATATTAATCTCCACTAATGTAGGCATATATCACCTCCAAGATCAATTATGTCTTTTAGGCTTGTAATGTTTGGCTTGGGTAATTGGGTAGATGAAGGGACAATTTAAGCTCAATTTTACCCAGATTTGACTTACAACTCAAACCTATTTCCTTCATTCTGCATCCTTGACTTTTTCCATTGATGTTAACTTTCAAACATACCTAAACTTGGTTTGGTGCATCTTTTTGCATACTCTCTATTGTGGTGTTTTTCTTGACCACTTTTAGATTGTAAATTCAGTTCCTCATATTAGAAGCTTTTTCACTTTTCATTTCCATGTAAAGGAAACATGGAGCAGTCTGATATTTTGACACTAAAGCTTTCTACCACCCGTAGAACTTTAGGTTACTTGACTCAGCTACCGGTTGGCATTAGGGTGTGGGTGTTTGGAACACCCTAAGAACTTAATTGTTTGGGAGGAAGGCTACAAGACAAACTCAATCCACCTTGATACTTTATATTTTCACAACTTCACTGTTTATTCTTTTCATCTTTATCATCTCGATTGGTTGTCACTCTCGACCCTTCTTATCCTCTTTCACGATTCAAAATAACCTCCCATCGCTTGGCTCCTCTTCTAATATTGATGTATTTGTCATACAATCCTAAGCGAGATAGGGTTCTTTATTGTATGATTATGTTCAAGGGAGGATTTAGGCTTTTCATTTGCTGGTTGATGATGAAATTAGTTGTTGGCTCAAATAAGAAACTAATGTATATGCATATGCATGTTATAAGGGTAGGCTTTGAAAGGCTCAAACTTCCAAGAATTGCCTATATCATTTCTTGTTAGTAGTATTGCCTAGGATTTCGCCTTGACTAATAATCCTACTTGAGTTCTAGGACAACAATGAGTGGCTTATGATGGATCCCGAGATGATGTCCACCCAATATTACTTTAATTTATTTGAGTACTTTTGACCATGCACATTGTTTATCGAGTTTATAATAACTAAGCTATTTACAAAAATAAATTATAAGTCTTATTTGTTCCATCAATTATTTAAATCTTCCTTAGTCTTGAATTTCTTATATTCGATGTGTTTACAACTTCCTTTTATTCATTGTCTACCCAGATTTCATATAAAATTTCTTGTTTGTTTCTAGACATGTTGATGTGTTGTTTTACCAATCAAAAGCTTACTAAAATCAAACCATTCAATTCAGAAAAATTTGACATAGAAACGATTCAATTCAATCATCATTCAAATTCCACCAAACAATTCACAGCTACTCAGCAAATAAACCCAAGAAAACTTGTTTCTCCATTATTCAACAAGGCTATATAATTAAAAATTCATCAATCTTTATTTATTTAAAATCAAGATATTAAAAAGAAAATAAACACAAGAAAAATGCAAGAGGAAAGTGGATACAAATGTTTGCAGCGATTTTCATTTAAGTTTTCTATGCAGAGTTTAGTTACAAAGATAGAAATAAGGGAGGAACAACAAGGTAAGTCATTTCATTTTTCTATCATACTTATTGGGACAGTTCAGATTTACTGGTTCAAACTTATAACCAGTAGATGAAGGAGAGAATTCAGGGAATTGGAATGAAGGTCTTCTAACCTTGCTACCTTCTTCTTTGTTGAATGCAGACCCCTTCATGGAAAGAGCCATTTGCTTAAAAAGATCATCTTGTCTCTGCCCAATGGAGTTTAGGGTTCCCTCAAACTCACCTTGGGCAGAATACATCTTAATCAAATTATTGTTAACCATATCTAAACTCTTAGTGCATAACTTTTCCCTGTAGTTGAGGGTTGCCTCCATATCCTTGTCCCTCTTCTCTATTAGTAGCTTGATTTCCTTCTTATGCTCCTTATATAGATATCCAAAAGCATCTACCTTTACATGGTCGCTCCATTACCCAACCTCCTGCTCATTAACTTTAGCGGCTTCTTGTCCCTTTTAGTTGGTTTTGAAATGGCTTCTCCGCTGCGAGTTCTTCTCTTTATTTTTTTTCTCTTTGTTCCAGTTTACTCTTCCATTCTTCATCCCTCTGTTTGAGTGCATCTTTTAAATTTTGATCTCTTCTTCTCAGCTCTGCATCCATATACTCATTTCTCAATTGTAGTTGAATCTTTAATTGTCCGTCCCTCTCCTGCATTTCTTGCCTCATGACTATCAACATTTCCATCACTTCTACATTGTTGCTTTGTTGCCCTGAGCTCTCAGCTGGCTCTTGATGGATTTCTCTTATATCTGGGGATACTCTTAAGATGGGGCTCAAGCTTCTCTACCTCTCTTGACGCTCTTGAGCTGTGCTCTCAAATTGTACTTGTTAAATTTCTCTATTATCCTCTTTCTCTTTTTCAACTTCTACTTCTTTTTCCTTACCTATGTTCTTTGGCTCCTTAGTTATTCATGTCAATGTCAGAGGAGAAACTTTAGGACACGTTTCTTCTTCTTTCCCAATCTCCTTCCACACCTCCTAAGATGCATGAACAGTCTTGTGATTAGTGCTAGATGGGGTACTAATCCTCTGTAGCTCGCTCTGTAATAACTCAAAATTGAGTTCTTTATTATTTTTCCCACACTAATTTGTATCCCTTCAAGATGGCATGAATGCGCCTCCTTCTCTCGACTATGCGGGGTGTTTAGATGGTAAAGCGATTGAGCAAATAAATAAAACCAAACCCTGGCTTCTTCAGTCAATGAGCCTCTTACAATAGACTCATGGGGATTCTTCCTTATGGAATTCCATTTCCCCTTCCCATTTGTCAACAGATAAACTATCTTCTGGAAATCTGGTTCTTTCAATAGTCTCTTAAACTTCGAACCATTCTTACTCTCATTCAGATAGAAAGTTTAGTTGATATTCTCCCTACTAAACGATATCCACTGACCTCTGACATACATAGTCTTTTCCTTTAGTCCTACCATGTTCAAGTAAAATTCCTTCACTACATCCACAAATCTAGGAGCTTTGTGCTCACAGAATAGGTGCCATCCTTTCTTCTCAATTATTTCTATGAAGGGTGAGATTAGCACAAACCTCTTTCACCAGTAAAAGTCCTTGTCGCGCAACTTGTCTCTCGAAAAATAAGCGAATGCGAAGCAAAAACCAGCTTACTTTTTCCTCCCTTTGCTCAGCTCCAGCTTCTTCAGCTCCCCTTTTTCTTTTTCTTGTTTCTTTAGTCAGTTGCTCGGTCTCTGTTCTTGCTTTTAGTCTTTCTTCATCCTGCACTGCTCCTGACTGAGTTTCTTGAACAACTTCTTCCTGAACTTCTGTGTATTCTTCGATTATTTCATCCAGGTTCAGAATCAAATTTGATGGGTCAGACATGGTCGAAATACGGTTTGAGGATCTAGGGTTTTTCAAAGGAAGATGAGAGAGATTTGGTGAAGGTAGATGAGTGGTTTGATGGTTTATGAGGACGGTGGCCTTTTATATTTCAAAGTTCTCTATTTATAGGCCAAGTGATTGGTTATGTTTTTCAAATCTTCACAACATTAAAAATTTATGTCTCAACATAAACTTTAGGCTTTTAGGCTTAAGTTATGTTGTGACATAAAAATAATTTTTGCAACAAAAAAATTATTACCTTAGGGTTTTTGGAACTTATGTCATGAGAAAGATGAATAATGTCGTGACAGAAGAAAGTCTATCACGACAATCCAATGGCTTTTCCTCAAATTTGCACAATTGACATTTTTCAACCAATTAACACACATTACAATATGCAATACTTTCCTACCACTTTCAAATCAGACTTGTGAAGACACATCTAATGTTAAAGAACCTAAATTGAAGTATGAACAACACATCTCATTTCTTCACTCAAAATAATTCAACATGATTATCATCGAGGTATTGAGGAATGAAACACAATAAACTATTATTCATTTTAACGCTCTATATAAAAAAATACATTCCCTAAACTTCAACTATACACTATCATTAAGAACGATTAGGGACAAGAAAAACTCCCCGCAGCACTTTACGCAGAAGTCGAGAAGGAATGCTTCCAAATAAAATCCATCTCTAATACAACTTCATTCTTTTGAAAAATAAACAAGATCACCAAATAAAATTTCAATCAACATTAAAACTAAACTTCAAAAACACAAAATTTATCAAAATGAAGTTAACGATGAGAATTAAAAGTTGCTTGGGTTGCCTCCCAAGAAGTTGCTCTGTTTAATGTCTTTAGCTAGACATTTTCTGCAAAATGTTTTCCTTTCAGCAAAATTCTTCTCTCTCTTCAAAATCTAGAACTAATCTTCATTTATGTTTCGTCCAAGGTAATGCTTCAACCTCTGACCATTCACTTTAAACTCACTTCTAGAATCAGTTTTTAGTGTCACTGCTTCAAAGGGTGTATTTGCTCTTGCGGAGTGTAGGACCACTCCATCTTGACTTCGGTTTTCTGAAACGACTTGAGCTTGGAATTGTGCGATAGGACTTGTCTCTGCTTTTTGATCATGTCTTCTTTGTCTTATCTTTATAGGTCTGGCATTATCAAAAGCTTTATTCCTCAACTCTTCTAGTTCATTCATTTGGAGTAATATCTTTTCTTTAGCAGCTTGAAAATCACAATTCGGTCTTTGGATGGCTCACATAGCTTTATATTCAAGTTCTAGATGGAGATGACAAGGTTTTCCAAATACAATTTTGTATGGGGACATTTCAATGGGAGTTTTGTAAGTATTTCTATATGCCCACAATGCATGATCTAGCTTTATAGACGGGTTTTTCTTGCAGGTTCCTTTATTTTCTTTAGGATTTTCTTTATCTCCCTATTAGATCTCGACTTGCCCATTTGTGGGGTGATAAACGATCCCATTACTGTACGATTCCATATCTGCTCTTGAGTTTTCAAAAACCTTGTTTAGGCGACTTCCCTCGTACTAATTATTGTTGGGTGCTCCAAATTTGCTCGAAATGTTTCTTTGAATAAACCCGACCAACGTGTGACATCGTTTCTAGAGACCAGGTATTGCTTCCACACCCATTTGAACACATAATCCGACTGGGAGAATGTATAGATTTTCAATGAGGATGGGAAGGTCCCGTGAAGTCTATCGGTTCGTGCCACGGTAGGGTGCGGAATCAACAATATTTATATCTGAATTCAGCCTACTGCGTAGTCGACTATTCTGATATGCGGCTCACAGGGTCGAACTTAGGGATGGGTTTTCTTTGTCTGAATGAGTTGTAGGGAGTTCAAGCGGTGAATTAAATTTGGATTTTAAGGTTTGGGTAAAAACAGGGGAGTTGATGGTTTGCAAACTAAAACTAAAATAAGAAAAAAAAATGTAAAATCGAGACCCCTTGAAGTTCGGGCCGTTGGTTTCAGGATTTTAATGACGACATGTCCTCGGGTCTTTTCCTCGCATTGAGAACATGACACCGCAGTCATTTCGAGTGGATCTTCATTTAGCTTTAAAAACTAAACCTATGGTTTCCCTTTTGAAAGATGGCATAAATGTCTAGCGGTGAAGAAACACATCTCAAAACACTACCCCACTGACTAACTAATAGGAACCTTCAAGCGACATGGTATCTAATGAAAGTATCCCACTTTGGGCAAAAATCTTTCCAAATACACATTAAGGAGAGCATGCTTAAGAGACTTTAACCTAAGGTGAGAAGCAAGAGTACAAATACCCATAAATGTGTGCGTTAAAAGAAGGAATGGTCGGTTTACCTCGAATCCTAGCCGGTCGTCCTCTTTAAGGAGGAAGAAGTGCTTGACCATCCTACAGTTGTCATCCTCAGAGGAGTGTTTGGCAGCCTAGAAAGTGGAAAAGAAAATGAAAGAAAGTGGGAGAAAGGAGGAAGCAGCGGCGAAACTACCGCCCCTGTCTAATGCAAATGTGAAGTGAAATTGAGTTGATTGTCTAAGTTTTACGTTTGAGGCTTATATAGTGCCGGTGTAAGGAGACACAAAAAAAAACAAAAATCGGAAGGCTATTACGGGGAGTAAAAATGGAAAAAAACCAAAAACAAATCTGAAACGGGGCATAGCGTAAAGCGAGAGCAGGCGGCGGGAGGAACGGTGCGCGGGATGCCTGATTCTTTCGCAGAACCAATTTCGTAGGTGCTCCCGATTTCCTCTGTTTTGCATATTCTTTCTTCTTGGTTCCCGATGCGAAAAGCTGAGTTTATTTCAAATTCTTCATGGATCGACTGACAATTTTGTACGATTAGCTCGCAAAAACTACAAAATTAGTATAAAATGCGGTCGATGGTCTGATAGGGACCCGAACATGTCCAATTGGGTTAATTAGAATGATTAGTACACAGCACTCAAAACCTATAATAAATAGGGCTCGAAATAGCACTTTTGGGCACTAATCACTATCCGATACCAAAAATACGTACCACCCGGAGATTCCGCTGCGGGCATCTCATTTTTTACATATGTTGCCCGTTCTCTAACATTTATCCTGATGTTTACCCATTCAAAAGCAGGTCTTTGAATAGAGTAAGCCAATAAAAACCTGATTAGAGAATTTTATGGGTTGTTCTATCTCCTACAAAGTGTCGTCCATATGGTGATGCATGACATTTATTAAGAATTTCACCTTGTTATGTTTTTGGTACACATCTCCTGATAATCATATATGCTCCTCTTTTAAAAAGTAGTGGGTCATTCCAAATATAAAATCTGCTATCATTTCCCAACTTCCTTTTTTGCTAGTGGTTGGACTCAGGTAATTCTAATATCCCGACATACCCGAGTACTTGAAATTTGCGATAACAAAAATATTTTTCATGAGAAAGTTTTACGCTATTTCCAATTTTCCTTTTCTTCTTCAGTAGTCTTTTCCAATCTAGACAAGTGATCAGCTATCACATTGTCGCTACCTTTCTTGTATTTGATTTCTAAATCAAACTCTTATAGCAATAATACCCATCTGATCAGTCTTGGTTTGGCATCCTTTTTTGCCATCAAATATTTAATAGCAGCATGATCAGTGCGTATTATAACATGGGACCCCAATATGTAAGGCTTGATTTTTTCACAGGCAAACACCATTGATGACATCTCCTTTTCTATGGTAGAGTAATTCTCTTGTGTCTCATTGAAGGTTTTGCTGGCATAGTATATGGCCTTGAATATCTTCTCAATTCTTTATCCTAATATTGCTCCCATTGCATCACAGATTATTTCAAACTCTTTGTTCGGTCGGTGTTACCATGATTATAAGTATAACCAATGCGACTTAATTTCTTCAAATCTGACTTTTGCATGATTCATCAAAAATCCAAACTTTGCATCTTTTTCCAAATTCATAATAGTGCAGAGATTTTTGAGAAGTCCTTTATGAATCTCTTATAAAACTGACATGTCTAAACTCTTATCCACTTTAATTGTAATAGGTGGCAAGAGAGTCTTTATAATATGACCTTTGCTTCGTTTACTTAGCATTGCGAAATCTTGTGCCCCGAAGACAATACCTACGCTACTATAAAATGGCATTTCCCAGTTCAAAGCTAGATTTTTGTCTTGGCACCTCACAGTCACTTGTTTCCAAATTTTAAGCATTTCTTAAGCGGATCCATATCTTGAGAAGTCATCCATGAAGATTTCCATAGCCTCTTCTGCAGTGCGAAAACATAGACATTATACACCATTGAAAATTAATTTAGGAGCATTACATAATCGAATGATATTCTTCTAAAAGCGAAAGGTGCCATAAGGACAGTATGAATGTAGTGCCTCACAATCCTCGAGGGTTATGGCAATGCAGTTTATATCGAGAATATCATGAGAAAGCGATAATGGGGGTTGTCCTACTAACACATCGACATTTAGTGATGAAATGTGAGGATAATGATCCTTTCTTATAGAAGTATTCAGGTTTTACGCCAGTGCATGCACACCGCTAAATCACATCCGCCGGTTCTTATAGAAATCAATTCATTCTTCTCATTTTTGATAATAGTGAATCCACCCTTCTTGGGAACCACATGAATTGGGCTCACCCTAGGGCTGTCTGAGATTGCATATATAAAGTCTGCATTCAGCCATTTCAATACTTCTTTTCTGAAAACTTCTTTCATGACTGGATTCAATCTTCTTTGATGCTCAGTGATCTGTCTCCTCCCGAGAGGATCTTGTGCATGCGAATAAGAAAGAGCCGATTCCTTTCAAATCTTCTATTGATCAAGCATGTAACACCCCAAAATACACCCTAGTCATTTTTAAACATAATTAGGGTAATTATAAGTGCATCTTGAAATTTTTCTCAATTATTATTTTGCTAAGTGTGAAAATTTTGAAACCCAGAATTTGTGCATTATCTGAGGTAGGAGTAAAATGTCAAAGCGGGATATAAAGTCATAAGATAAGAAGATTATAGGTTAAAGTGAAATATGCATAACTTGTTTGGCAAATAGAGGAGAATTTGAGGACCAAAGAGCAAAAAAAAGGGAAATTAAATCAAATTGGGATAAAACCCATTTTGGTCTCTCATTTTGGGAGAGCTCATACGGGTAAAAGAAGAGAGGAGAAGAGAAGAAGACGAAGAAGACGAAGAAGAAGAAGAAAGAAGAAGAGAAAATGTATGGAAACTATGTATGGATTTCTATGATTTGTATGGATTAGTATAGTTTTGTATGGATATTAGTTTGTTCCATCTCTAGGGTTTAGTTAGGAATTCATCCTAACCCTGGATTTGTTGAAAGTTGAGTTGGTAAAACCCTAGTTTGTATAAGATGGGTATGGAATCCTCCCTTTGAGTATGGATTCTTGGTTTATGATGTATGGATACTTGTTTGGGTGTTAGGAAGTTAACCTAACTTACAAATATTTGAGTTTGGGTTTGGAAAAACCCTAATTGATCTCTATGTTTGGTTTTGGTTGGGTTAGATCACACTTGGGAGTTGTTTTCAGTGATGATTGTGGATTATTTTGTTGGTTTTCTTGAAAAATGGATGAAATCAACAAAATATGGGCAAATTTCGGGGTCCTACGCCACGACGTAGGGATCCTATCTGGCAACATAGGTCACGCGAGGTGGCATGTGTCCATGCAGCGGCATGGCACGAAGGGTTGGATAAGCTGCAGTGCGCCGCGGCCGGTATTGGTGCTACGCCTCGGCTTGTAACTATTTATTTCCTGACGTGTAGATTTTTGTGTTTTGTTTTTCTATTCTGTTATTTCAAGGACTTGTCTATTGGACTAATGATGACCTTATAAGTGTATGAAAGGGTCCATTCATGTTAGTAAGGTAAAGGAAAAATTAGACCGTACCTCGCCGCCTCGATGAGTTCAATGTTCTTGAACTTAATACCTACATGATAAGATGGTATTCTGAGCACATATAATTGTAGGATTTGCTTAAAGGCTAGGATGTTGAATGACCACGACACCTCGTACGTGGGCAAGCACGTGATGCTTGAAGGTACTCTAAATTAGTCTTGACTGACACTCTGACCCAGGTGCTTCGACACATTTAGTACTTGATTGCTCTCGATTAGTGTAGACAACACTCTCTATGATCTTGCACTCAGCTTTGTTCTCTGACACCTCGATCTTGTGCCATTGCCTTGGGTCTTATTGTGATGTGTCTACTCATTCGTTATTCTTTGGTCTAAGGTAGTTAAATGGTTATACGATAAGAGTCTGAATAAAAGAATAAGAGTAAAGTAATGTAAATAGTTATGCGAATGTACCTCTGGTACTGTACAAGTATAAGTTTTGTAGTACTACGAATTTTTCTCAGATGCAAGTATAAGCTCTGTAATTCCTATGGGAGATCTGAACAAGTATAAGTTTGCCATAAGTACAAGTTTGTGTCTTCTGGAGATTTGAAGACAAGTATAAGTACGCTATAAGATAAATTACGTTATAGAGTATAAGTATGTGTATAAGTTTTTTATATGAATTCATTAAAAATACTATATATCTATTACTGTTATATGCTTACTGTAAATGAGTATTAGTGCATGTGTATACGTATAAGCCATATGTTTCCCACTAAGCGTAAAGAAACATACGGGTTAATCGTAGCAAAGAATTTTCTGAGAGGACGTGATCTTCCGCGTACTTCTAGGCTAGCGTACTTGTAGGGGTCCATCACCAGTAGGCTTTGCGCTTTGATTTTGTAAATGTAAATGTATAGTTTTTATATATGCATATGTAAATGGGACTCGGGGTATGTGACCTTTGTAAACACCACTACGGTGGTAGTTTTTATTTTGTATCTTTGTATATGATATTTTGATTCGAGTTATAAGACTTGGACCCTGATAATACAAAAAGTGAGTAAAGAGTCCCATTTATAGTTTAGCGCCATCCACTAGGGGGTTGGGGGTGTGACGAAGCAATTGCTTCCTTTTATTTTCTTAGAATCTCCAACATTTTTTGTTCTTCATGCTCAGTTAATGTAGCTGAATTAATAACAGGTTTTTCTTTTAAGGTTAGAAGCATACTTGAATGCAGGTAATTCTTCGAGGTTAACCACTTTTAAGCTTGTTTATGTTTCAATTGTTTTATCTTCATTGTTAGCAGTTTTTACGTATTATTCTCGTTCAAACTTAAGACTATTTCTTTTAAATCAAAACTGTAATTCAGCTATTCACAATCAAGATCATCAAGATACTGGAAATTCATCTTATTTTCATTGATTGAATTCTGAAAATTACAACTAAACACCAGTTCAGGACTTATGGGAATTATTATCTGTACAGTCTTACAATATGTATTTTCACATTTAGATTGCTTCAAGCTTTTGTTCAAGTTGAAGTGTACTGCTTCTTCTCCCACCCTGAGAGTGAGTTCTCCCTTTTTAACATCTATCAAGAGCGCTCTGTTGCGGGGAAAGGTCTTCCAGCTTGATGGAACTTATGTATCTTCCTACATATCCATAACTACAAAGTCCATAAGGAAAATGAATTTTCCCACCTTGATGAGTACATCTTCAAGGACTCCCTCTAGCCGTGCCATTGTCCTGTCTGCCATTTGCAAGGTCATAGTTGTGGGAGTGAGCTCTCCCAAACTAGTCTCTTCACCACTGATAATGTCATCAAGTTGATGCTAGCTCCTGAGTCACATAAAGCCTTCTTGAATTCAAAATTCCCAATGGTGTAGAGAATGGTGAAGCTATCAGGATCCTGCATCTTCTCTGGTAAACTCCTCTAGATCACTGCACTGCATGTTGCTATCAAATTCACCACTTCTTCTTCAGCAAATTTTCTCTTCTTACTCAGAATGTCCTTTAGAAACTTAGCATATTTAGGCATTTGAATCAATGCCTCAACAAAAGGAAAATTAATCTTTATCTTCTTGAAGACCTCCAAGAATCTAAAGAATTGGTAGTCCCAGTTTGCTAAGAGCCTGCGAGGGGAATAGAATAGCGGCGTGATTAATGCCCAGTGCTATTTTGAGGAACTGTTGAGATAGGTTTAGTGCTTTTTGTGCACTAATCATGTCAGTAAGGTCGATTAGTGTTCGGTCTTCTTAGTATCACTTATGCGTTTAGAGGTTATTTTGGTTGTTTTGGGGTTTTGCGTACCTTGAGGAGTTCAATGCGAGATATGCTTAACCATGAAGATTGAACCCATTTATCGACCTTGACATACGAATTCAATGAAGGAATGAAGGCGAAAGTGATGAAAATGGATGCGTGGGAGGCGTGGGCAATGCGGTGAGCGACAATTCTAGGAAATTTCGCTAAGATTGCGAAAATTTACGTGGATTCTTGAATTCAGCAAATCTAGCGGGGTAGAGACCCCAAGCTAGGCTTGAAAATTTTGCTATGCACTTTGTTCTGGCAATTACACACTTTCGCTATCTCTTAAAAATTTAGCTAAGCTAGCGAAATTTCGCTATTAAGCGAAATTGCCGGTGCCTAGCGAAATTCTCGATTAATATCTACGTGCAATTTGGCTACCTAAGCGAAATTTTTAGCCCAGCTAAGCGAGAAATTTCTGTAACAATCATCCTTTTGTAATTAATGCGAAGCCAGGCCTCATTTTGGTGTATTGCTTCACTTGTCCCTTATATTAGTAAAATGGTAGGCTTTCTTGTATTTTCATACATTGGGTGGCTATATAAGCCCCCCAAATTGTAACCTAAGCGATCTTTTGGCACATTTTCATTTTATGTAAATATCTCCCGACTTTCATTTGAGGTTTTGTTTTCTCACTTTTCTCCTCTTTCTCTCATTTTCTGACTGCAAACAACCTCTTGAGGATGACAACTCAAGAGATGCTTAGGTAAGCCTCTTAACTGAAGAGGAAGGTAGCTAGCTAGTTGTGAGGTAGTTGCGGGTTGTCCTCATGTGTTAAATTTTCTGAATGCGTATTTATGATTCCATCTTCTCAAACTAGGGTTGAATATCAATTTAATGTCATTACCTTAGCGACACTTACCATGCTTTAGGATGCGGTGCATACTTGTTACTTCGATGCATTGTTGTTGCTTTGGAGTGGCCTTCTGAGCCGAAATGATGTTGAATGTTAGGGTTTCAAGCGAAAAAGGAAATTTGTAGATGCATGTTGCTGTGTTGACTCAAATAGGAATGATTCTAGGGTTAGGTTTACTAGTTAAACAAAGATCCGGTTATGGCTTGGACTAGGTTGCTTGCCATGATGCGAGGATAAAACAGGGACACTTGTTAACCCGTGTTGTGACTTGTGACTGAAACATTCAAAAGTTACCTTTCACCTTACTTCGGTTTGCAGATTAATCGGCACACAAACAACTCCATTGTTTTTGAAACAAACAAAATCAAAAAAATCAAACTAAAAGCCTCACCATTTCAACAACAGTCTGAGTCATTTATAGAATGAGAAACCCATCCCAGTGTTAGGCCACTGAGCGCTATCTTTGCGGTAAGCATTTCACGGCGGTAGGAGGAACAGGATATAAATTTTGTGATTCGGGATCACCCTGCGTAGCACGAATCAATTGGCGCGGATTAACGGCGGGGATTGTGCCAAACCACGTTTGATAAGTTGAAGTGTACTTGTGATCAACATCACAGTGGTGACCTTTTAACCACTTTTTGAATCCGGTGGCTGTAGCGCAAGTGTTCATCAATTTGCGATGCTTTACTGCTTGTTTTTGTTTTGTTCACGGTCGGTTTATTTTAGTAACGATAACCACTTTTTGCAAGTTTGTTTTATGTTATTTCTTGTGTCTGGAGTTATTGTAACGGTGTTTATGCACCAGGAAAGAGACACGTGGGTGGCTGAGAGAATCGGTACACCGAGTTGAACGAGGCGGTGAAAATCGATTGTGCCCAGTGGGCCAAATGGTCCACACCTAAGGAGCGGCCCAGTCGGCCGGGTGCCCCCGATGAATCCAACGGCTATGGGTCGATGAGGACCCATCCACCCTCCTAGAGTTAGTGCCCCTTCACGCATCCTTACCTCCTGGCAGAGATGTAGCGGTGAGGCCGCTATTTAGTACCCTACTCCCCGCATATCATGGTATCGAAATGAAAATCCATACACACACATAAGGGATTTTGAGGAGGTTCTGCAAACCTTTAAGGAAGGTATGATTGACATGGATTTGCTAAAGTGAAAGCATTTCCCACTTGACCCTAAGATGAGGCTAAGATTTGGCTTAACTTCGAACTAGAACCATAAGAAGTGGGTGAAATTTGCAAGCGAGTTTTTAAAATTCTTGATTGCTGTCAAGATTGACAATTTGAAGAGACAAATTTACACCTTGCGGCTGAAGATGGTGAAGGTTCTACCGGTCTTGGGAGAGATTCTTGGAGACCTCAGAACTTGTCCACATCATGGAGTTCGTTTACATGGATCTTTGGTAAACCATTTTTATGGTGGGTCATCTCCTGCCGTAGACGACTTTTGGAAAGCTATGTGGGGGGAGATTTTCTGATAAGCATCTGATAAAAGCCTGGATTTTACGAACTATGTCATTGAAACTTCTAAGGGTTGGGATAGACGAGCAGAAATGGAAGAAGCAAATGCCTTTAGCCAACCACTAGGGTGCAAGGATGTATGCCTTGTCGGAGGATATAGAAATGAAAGCTAAATTTCAACCCAGCTAGGAAGGTGGAGGGCTTGAAGGAAAAGGCTCCATGGGGGTAAATGGAGTGGCGAAAACAACTGCGCGAGACCAACCCATTCCTGGAGTTTCAATCCACGGGTAATCCCGGAGAACATGATCACAGGTGCTTCATCGATGAAGGATTTGATGTCAGAGCAAGCAAATGTTGTAGGTCAATACAAGCCTCCACAACCAAATACCCAATATGGTAATACCTACAATTCCAATTGGAGAAATCACCCTAACCTCTCCTAGAAACCCAACCCCCCTGCCTATGTGCCCCCAGGTGCCAAACCACAGTTTGGTTCCACCTCTCAACCACAACCACCTCCATCCTCATCTCCAGGTAAAACGAAGCCGTCCTAAATTTGGGTAGGTGGTGGGTAACTTTGTGTGGAAGAACAAAGGGATCAATGTGCAACTGGCCACGAAAGAGTTGACCTTTGTGAGCCTGCGAGCAGAGAATAGATGGGCTTGAGGCAATCTAAACAAAGAATTGACAATACTCTGGAACTTCCCGATCACGAGATCCATGATGCGGAGTGCAGCGGGAGAGGAAGGTTCCTTCGAACCGCGCCAAATCAAAGGGTCCATGAGATGGGGTTTATCCCAGTAATTCGGGAATGGATGAGGTGAAAGCTATAATTACACTAAGGAGTGGAAAAGAGGTTTGATCAACTTGATACGAAACACATTAAGGAAACCGGGAATGAAGTAGAAATGGGCAGACACATTTTTGAAGGGACTCAATGAGAGCATTGCATGCCCTCCATTTCCACAAGCACTTAGAGCGAAGAGGCATCTCGGCTGACGGGCATCTAGAAGTCCTAAGGCGGTAAAAGTCAGCACATACCTCTTTTGGACATAATCCAGCTGAGTCACACTATGCAAAATTTTTGAAAGATCTTTGCACAATCAAGAAGGGATTAGGTATTGAGAAAAAGGCATTTCTTACTGAACAAGTCAGTGCCATAATCCAAAGCAGAATCCAGTCAAATCGAGATCCAGGGATCTCCCACGAGATTTCGGTAAATATTGGTGGGACTTGTATAAACAAATCTACACTTGACTGGAGCAGTGTGAACCTCTTGATACGTGTACAAGCGACTGGGGTTTGGGTAAATAAACCTACTGATATCCTGCCCATCATTGGTAGATCGGTGAAGATCCCTAAGGGATAGTTGAGGATGTCTTAGTGAAAATAGACAAATTCTACTACCCGAGTAGATTTTGTAGTGCTTTCGACAGAGCCGTTTGCAAATGAACCCCTGACCATGTGCCCGATTATCCTAGGAAGACCATTTACGGCCCTTGCCCAGTACGATCATCAATTCTTGGGAATGAGTCGTGCAACTACGTTTGGTAACATGACGTGGAGTTGAACATATTTCACTTGAACAAACCTGAGTGTGGCGAAAATCAAGTGGCCAATGATGTGTGCTCGGTGTGTCGGGATGCGGGGAAGTGAATGACCAAGAACTCACAGGATATAGTCAGCCCGGGTGAAGCGGGTGTTTATTAGTGTGCCATCAATAGCCTTGTGGGAGCAATTGATCCGATTCGGAATCCATCGGTGGTTGAGTCACCGATGGGAAAACCCAGCCGAGCCGAGGATTCGGCTCAGTGCTGCGGGGGTTGAGAGATCATTATCCTTGACCCTCCTTAGTGGTAAGGTGATATTAGGCGGTTCGGTGTTTCCAAAATCAAATTGCAGTTCAACAATTTTTATTTTTTTGTTTTAATTTAGTCAATTTTAATAATTTCGGTTATTTTTAGAAAGTTTCTTAACTTAGCAGTTTTTCCATATTTAGTAACTTTGTTTATATATTATAGTATTTTATATTAAATTTTTAATTATAGTTTTATATAATAATTTTTATTATAATAATCTTTTATTTTCTTACATTATTAATAATTAACCACTGGAAATTCGATTCGCGGTGGTGGAAAGCGGATTTAGCCCAGTCGCTACATGGCGAAATTAAGTGCGAAAGACCCTTAGGCTACCCTTGAGGGTCATATAAGGAGGAGGGGGTTTTGTTTTTCACACCTTTCATTTTCCTCTCCCGGCCTACGTCGTGCCGCAGTTTCGCTACCACTATGCGACCTTTGAGGAACTCATAGCTGAGTCGGCCTGCGCGACATGCCCTCCACGTAGGGCCACGGGCGGGGCTCCTAGCGTGACCGCACGGGCCACGGTTTTTCGCGGCTGAGTTCTTTGCCCCAGGCCCAGAGCGGTCTGTAGCTATCCTGACGTGTGCATTGTGCGATCAGCACTTTGTGGTGCCCCAGGCCATACCGGTGGTCTGTGAAGCTAGCTACCTGGCGCGCGATGTCACAGTGCCTGGTTCCTGCCGGTGAGCCACAGTTCGTTTACACACGTGGAGTGTAACTCGGTCGTCGGTAATTGGACCTGTCATCGACCTTGCGGTGCCACTATTTTTTATTTTGATCGGCTGACATACTCGGAGGTTCTGATCTATTAGGTTATGGTTCGTATTGGGGTGGGTCAGCCGTAGAGGTGATTTAGTACGGGCGAGAGGTCCGACCCGTACCGGCTCGGTCGGCGATCCCGAGGAGCCTCGGGGATTCAGCGATGCAGTTTCGGATGGGACCCCGGGCCTTCACCGGTGCCCGCAATGCGGCCAAGGGCGGCCTCGCGAGCGCGTCGGGCGGGTGGTCGTACTCATCCCGGGCCACCTCGGCCGTATGACCACATCTGCGGAGGCGACATCATCGCCTCGGTTGTGCTTCATCTCAGGATCGGAAAGCGTTGTTTGTCGAGCTCCATTAGGGAATGTCGTATTACGCTCGAGGACTTTCATCGGGAGTCTTACTAAGATGTCCGACGTGTGGCGGCGATCCGGTCGGGGGATTCTATGAGGTTGATTGAGGTTATTCCCTGCGGCCGGCGGCCAGAGACGGTGTACCCCGGGTGGTCTTGCGGTTTATCGCTCGATGGCGTCTGAGTGCATTTAGTCGCTCGAGCTTGATTCTCATAGATGATCGCGGAGTACTGGAGCGGCGAGATATTTGGCGGCTTTAGGCTGCGCGCCTGGCGCGGCAATTCGGGTTCACGACTTGGAGCCCGCCCACCTCGGCGGGGAGATGGTTCGTATGCGGCGAGACACCACGGTAGGCCAGGTGCTCTTCGGGGAGGCGCTCCCGCCTCATATGCTCACATTCGATCATATTCGGGACCAACCTTTTCCCCTTTGCGGCACTACGTACGGTGGAGGGGCCATCTAGAGGCTCTTCTGGGATCTCGGAGGATCTTGGTTTAGTCCCTACATTTGGTGATGACCTCCACGATGCATTTCGAGAAGAAAGGTCACCAGGAAGGGCTGGTTCGACGGAGAAGTGCCTGCTGGCGTGCCACGACTACTATGCGGGTCCTTTGAGCATTTGGGTTTAGAGGAGCCCGGATAGAGGAGGATCAGAGTGCCTGCAGTTCTGTCGATGGAGCGGTGATGGCCATGCAGGTATCTTTTATCCTCAGCGGCGGGACCGAGGAGGAGGTTCCGGCCCGAGCGGTAGAGCGGAGTCCGGTTAAAGCATATGTTCCCTCCATCTCCTCATCCACATGCTAGTCCCACGGTACGGTACGATACACACAGCCCATCTTACACATCACATCATTCAGATGATTCGTACCCATTTCGAGAGATAGGCGGGTGTGATGGATGCTATTTGTTCTTGCGACTACCCGAGGCGACACGGGATGGAAGGTTGGCTCCGGTGTCCTCCATACTCTGACGGTGCGGCTCACAGGTCTTCCTCGTGTTCGGATCGGAGAGGCCACCACGGCGGCGGCATCTTTGGATGTATTGGCGGCCCGGCGGCCCGAGTTATAGACCCACCACCACAGCGGCGGTGAGGTGGTTAGGTTTCTTTATGTTTTGATAATAGTTACCCGGCTTTTATCAAGCGCCTACTAATTTTGATTAGGATTTATGTGAGCCATAGTAGCGTGATACTTTTCTTTATCATTTAACTTTGTATTCGTAACTAGCCATTTTGGTATATCAGAAAGCTGATCGATATGTGTATATCTGACTTTGCATATCATGTTTTGTGCGCCGCCATGTGTAGCTGTTTTGTCTTCAGTTGAATGATCGAATTGCTTCAGTGAGCAAATTGAATTCTTTATTGGACAATTGAATTGCCTTTGTTGGAAAATTGGATCATTGCTAAGTTACCTTTATGTTAGAACAAATTCCATGTTTGAAATAATTTTTGGTCGGTTGAAGTCCCAGCGTACTCAGCTTGAACATTTCTCATTAAGCTAATTCACACTACTTGCACGCAGTTGTTTGATAAGGTTGTGAATTTGTTTTACCTCCTTTCACTTTGCATAAGCCGGCCTTAGGCATGTTGGCGACCTAGGATAGGTTTGTGTTACCACGTTTGAAGACGTGTAGTCTTCAAGGAAAAAGAAAGAAAAGCAAAAAGAAAGAAAAAGAAAAGAAAAGAAAAAGAAAAAGAAAAAAATAAAGTCGTGACACTTTGCCTTGAAACCGAACGGTCAGAGGGTGTATGGTGGCCCAACTGGCTTAGATACTACAAGCCTTAATTGGTTGGGAGTCATCGACTTTGTGTTCGTTACACAGGTGGATGGGTAGAGTTTAGCGTTTTTAGCTAGGTGCTTAATTCTCGAAGTCATTCGGTCCCGGGGGTGAAGCACATGAGTTTGTGGTCGGTGATCCTTTTGGCTTGATGCCCTAAAGCTTAGTGGTTGGGAGTCATCGGTGGACCCCGTTACACGGACTTTGGTGAAGTCGGTTTTAAGCATTGCACCTACAGTGTAGATAGATAAAAGAAAGGAGGTGTAACTATCCACTATACAGGTTGTTGACAACTTAGGCCATGCAGTGCTAGGTTGGGAGGAGACGATTTTGCAATTTATTGACTCGTCGGTTACATAAAGAACCATTAGACTTTGATGGAAATTCAAGTTGAGAATCGGAACCCAATATTGACACAAATTTGTTCTTGTATGGTTTGGCTCTTTCATGTCGGTTTCAAACTTGGTGTCGATTTTCGCAGTTTAAAGAGTGCATTTATTTGTATATACACCTTTTTGAATCATAAATTTTTTTGAAAATCACTGCATGCATGCCCTTATTATTTTTGCATTGCTAAGGGACTAGCAACGTTTCGGTTGGGGGGAATAATTAATGCCCAAAAAGTGCTATTTTGAGCCCTATTTGAGATAGGTTTGAGGTCTTTGCGCACTAATCATGTCGATAAAGGCCCGATTGAAGTGTTGGTCTTCTTAGTATCCCTTATCTTAGTTTAGGGTTATTTTTGGTTGTTTGCGGGTTTTTGCGTACCTTGAGAGTTGATATCGAGATATATACTTAACCATGAAGATTGAACCCATTTATCGACCTTGAACATACCCGAGATTCAATGAAGGAATGAAGGCAAAGTGATGAAAAGGATGCAGTAGAGGAAGCGATAGGCAATCTGCCGGTGAAGGCAATGATTCAAATTTCGCTAAGATTGAAAAAATTTGTTGGGATTAATTTCGCAAATCTGTCGAGAATTGAGAAATTTAAGCTAAACGAATTTGTTATGCCTTGTTCCTATGAAATTACACCTTTAGCTATCTCTTAAAAATTTCGCTAAGCTGAAATTTCGCTAGCTAATTGGTACGGAGTGCCTAGCGAATTCTCTGATTTCGCTATCTGCATGTAATTTCGCTAGCTAAGCGAGCCCGGTAACTAAGCGAAATTTTTATCTGTGAGAGTGTATTTTCCTAGCGAAATATCTGCCTTGTCATCCTTTTGTAATTAATAAGCCCAGGCCTCATTTGGTGTATTGCTTCCTTGTCCCTTATATTAGCCAAAATGTTGAAACTCTTGTATTTTTAAGTACATTAGATTGGCTATATATTTAGTGTAACCTAAGCAATCTTTTGGCACATTTTCATTTATGCAAATATCTCCCTTGACTTTCATTTGAGGTTTGTTTTCTCTCTTCTCTCTCCTCTTTTCTCATTTTCTAGGCTACCAGACAACCCTCTTGAGGATGTGACTCAAGATGCTTGGCTAAGCCTCTTAACTTTGAAAGGAAGGTAGCTAGCTTGGTTGTGGGGGTAGTTCTGGGTTGTCCTCATGTGTTAAATGCTTTCCCAGTGCTTGTATTTATGATTCCGTCTTCTCAAACTGGGTTGAATATCATTTAATGTCATTACCTTGGCCAATACTTACCATGCTTTAGGATGCGATTGCATACTTGTGCTAGATGCATTGTTCTTTAGATGGCACATGAGCCTTGAAATGATGTTGAATGTTAGGGTTGGTGAAAGAAAGGGTTGTAGATGCATGTTACGTGTTGACTCAAATAGGAATGATTCTAGGGTTAGGTTTGCTAGTTAAACAAAGATGGGTTATGGCTTGGACTATGGGTTGCTTGCCATGATGCGAGGGATAGAGCAGAGACACTTGTTAACCTAGTGTTGTCAAGCTAGTGACCTAAACCTTCAAAGTTACCTTTTCACACTTCACTTTCAGGTTTTGCAGTGTCGACACACAAACAACTCCACTGTTTTGAAAACCGAACAAAATCCAAAAAAAAATCGAACTAAAAGCCTCACCATTTTCAACGATCTGATCGTTCATAGGATGAAAACCCATCCCCGTGTTCGACCACAGAAATGGCTATGCTACTTGAGTAGCTTGACTACGGCGGTAGGAGAACAGGATATAAATTTTGTTGATTACGGATCACCACTAACGTAGCACGGAATCGACATGTAGAGCTGTTTTCTTCTTTCTTTTAATTCTCCTTTTCTCCACCTGTTGCTCGGTCTTGCCTCTTGGCACTCTAAACCTCTTCGGGTCGATTATGAACACTCAGCTTAGTCTCTTTTTCAGTTTCTTTTTCTCTTCTTTTTAAGTATTTTCTTCTCTTCTTCTTTTACGCTTTCTATTTCTCTTAAAATATCAGATCTACTAATGATCCTTAGGATTTTTCTTTGTATCGCTTGGGAAGGCATCCTTGGACCAATTTTGCATTGCTAGGGATAACTACCTTACTTGTGTCTCTAGATTTTTAAGAGAGGCATTTGTGTTGGCCTGAAACACATTTGTGTTTGCTTGAAGCAAATTTCTGCTCATGAATATCTAATAGCCTTTTATTTTCTCCTATGAATGTCAGCATCTGATCTTCAAAGGATTGAGATCTCCTTTATCCCTGATTTTCTACTCTCTGACTCCCTTGTTGTTGTTGTCCTTGGATCCCATGTGGAGCATACTGTTGTTGAAAATTCTACACTGGTCTTGGACCTTGCTGTGCTCCACCTCCATATTAGAAATGCTCATGGTTCCTAAGTGTTGGTGTGTAGTGAGTTGGCAAGTTGAGGTTTGGCTTAAAGTTGTAGCTTCTGCCAGCAGTGAAATTGTGCCTCATAACGTGAGACCCTCATAGGCTAGTCCCTCTTTAGCACTACACTTCTGCTCATTTCTTTCAACTGTTCCCACTTCATGTGCTGAGTGCATTCTTCTATCTTGGTTTCCTATCTTGTTCATCAATGCATCAAGTTTTGCTTCTATTCAACTTTATCACCCCATTTCCTTTCAATCTGTTGCTACTCCCTGAAGTCTCAGATGGAGCTCTATAGTTGAATTTGGCAAGATCTTCAATCAGTTGTCTTCCCTCTTTTGCACTCTTTCTCTTGAATGCTCCACAGTAGGCTGCATCAATTATACCTTTGGAGGTGTAGTTCATAGAGTGATAAAAGATGTTCATCTATGTAGTTAGATTAATGTCATGCATTGGGCATCTCTTCAGCAATCTCTTGAATCTTTCCCATGCTGTATAGAGACTTTCATCCTTTCCTTGTTTGAACAATATGATTTCCCCTCTCCTTTCTGAAGTGAGGGCAAGAGGGAAGAATCTACTCATGTAGGCCACCACTAGTTCTTCCCAATTGTTCATTGATCCATATGGCAATGATTCAAACCAAGTGGCTGCCACATCTCTTTGTGAAAAAGGGAAGAGTTGTAACTTAATCACTTCAGGTCTCACCTCATTCAACTTCACTGTATTTTCCATCCGCATAAATCTTCACATATGAGCATTGGGATCTTTACTAGGATGCCCAATGTATTGATACTGCTACACCATTGTGATCAAATCTAGCTTTAGCTCAAAATTATTGGTTTCAATAGCAAGTTGTCTCATAGCAGAATATTCATCTTGAATAATTGGCCTCAAAAAATCCTCCATAGTCATTTGGCTGGGTCTCTCACTTACTTGTTTCTTTTTGAAGGAAATAGGTTCGTATCTCTCTATGCTTTTCCATGGTTTGCTTATTTGCTTTACTTTCTTAAGATTTCTCGGTGTTCTTTCGATTCTGTGTCCAAAGGCAATATGCATACGGTTTCTATGCATGTAAGATCTTCCTAAATAAACACTAGACAAATGAAATATGTGGAAAACAACTATATCAATTTAATCTCATAAAATATTTCGTTAGCTTACTCGGCTCATGGATGCTCTATTTTTGTAACTTTTAAAAATTTTTATTAAATAGAGAAAAATGTCCAAATTAGCAATTATCTCTTGAGTTTGGAATATTGATATTTGGCTTCTTTCTTTGAATCCCCGACGGCCTTTAAAAACTTATTAAGACCAAAATATGATGAGATCAATGTGTGTGTACTAAACTTCTAACACTGCTACCAGAAGACTATTGTCTAATCTTCGGAACCAGCGCCAAAAACTTGTTAAGACCAAATTTGACCAAGTAATTATACTTGCCACCAAGGTGACTAAAGTCCTCGTGTGGCTAAAAACTATTCGAGACCAAAAGATGATGAGATCGGTGTGTGTGTCCCATTTTATTCTAACTTTGCTGCTAGAAGACTGTGTCTAATCACCGACAACGCGTAAAGCATTCATATCAAATTTGACCAAGTAGTGTGCTGCCCTGGCCGACTAAGTCACCAGTATTCTTAAAACTTATTAAGACCAAATTTATAAATATATTATGCCTTGCCTTGTATGAGAAGGCTTCATTTGAAAATTTGATTCGGTCTAGATCACTACAAGTGCACATGTCATACAAGTAATAAAAGTGGATTTAAGTCTAGATATCGTTCCTAGGAGGATTGATGAAAAATTTAAAGATCAATTACCCCATATACTCAAGATCCTTACTATTTGAAATCAAAGTTTAAAAGTGATTTGTCCTAAACTACAGAAAAGTAAGACTAATTAAAATTCTATAATTACATATAAAGAATTCAAAATAAATTGGATTGAAACGTTTACTGAGTAAAGTTAACACTGGGAAATAATTGAATGTACAACTATCAATTTTTGTATCATTTATAACATGGTTCAGCCGTGATTTGAAATTTGAATTTGTCAAAGATGCAAGGTAGTATAGTTTGGATTTCTCCACACACTATACATTTCACTAATTAGATATCCATGTTCCTTCCAGAAACATGAGTCTAATCAATTACTTGTAGAATATAATCCTCTTTCTAAGATTTGGGTATTTTTCCTTTTCAGTACTTCACACCAAAATCTTAGGACTGAAGAATTCTTTCCCATATAGACAGGATAATGTAAGCCTTATCCAATCTAATTGGTATCTTATCCACCGAATTTGATAAAATTCTTTATCTCCTTTATTAGCTATCTCCTAACACGGGATCAAGGTCTTTTCATCAGAAAGATAAAGAGCTACTCTAATCAACTAAATTGATACATCATCAACTAATCCTCACACCATTAGTAAATTAGTGATCTATCGAAGTAGTCTTTAAGAGTTCATTGGTTCCTTAATATTATTCTAACATACCCCCAAGTGACTACTTCATACTCTTAGGATTCTCCATCTCTATGTTACTCAGAGGGCCTCTTAGAAATCAGAGCAAGATACTATCCTTTTCTGAGTACACGCTACTAATATTCTGAACAATTAATTTCTTGATCAACACTAATTAAATAATTCAAGATTTCGAACTATGATGTTTCTTTCAAGTGTGCGAAACAATAGTAACATCCAAATCAATTTCCCAGAGGAGCTCGGTCTTTTCAAGAATTGGAGCATAAATAACGGTGACTAACTAATTAAAAATTCGAAATTGCAAACGAACTTAAATAAATGAACTCCATAAAATTTCCAATTCCATTCAAATCGACGATGTAAACAAATTTTACAATGAACCAAACTCGAAACTTTGCACTAGATCAACATTTCCATCCCCGAAAAACTAACTAAAATGCTAAGCTAAAACTAGAATTAGAAAAGAAAATTAAAGAAAAAATAATAATATGCAAGGGTTCCGACTACAGAGTTACGGGTTTAGGCGAGCTGTGCCTGATACCTAGGTGCTTCTGTTGTAATTTTCGATGATGGGCCGCACTTTGAAATTTCGAAGTATGGATCCCCAAAAACTTGCCTAGTAAGTGGCTTTGTTGCGACATTAAAAAAATAAGTGGTGACATAGTTGCCATATTTGTTCTCTAGCTTTGTAATGGCTTGCAGTTTTCTTTCGCGACATAGTTTCATGCCTTCTTCTTGAATTATGTCGCGACAGAGTTTTGTTGAAATTGCCTTGTAATTTTTGCGACATAAGTGTCTTGTGTCATGACATTTATTTAGTGCCTGGCAGCTTCAATACTCGAATGGTATGTCGCAACATAAAAGCTTTGTTACTGTGGCGTTTCCCTTCTTTGCTCTTGGTTGTGTCAGCCCATAAGAATTTCTTTGTCGTGAAGCCAGAGCTTCTCACCCTTGAACTTTGTTTTATGTCACGACATAATTTTGAAACTTCGTGACATAAATTACTCTTTTGCTCATACTGTGTCATGACAGTCTTGTATTCTCTTCTTGGTGCTTCTCTTCAACTTATGTTGCGTATAACTTGTGTCTTGGCATATTTTGCCTTCCAACTCATCTTTGTTGCAACATAAATTCTTGTGTTTGCGACATTCTTTCATAGTTCTTCTCAACCTTTTTCGCTCTGATATTTTCCCATGTGATAGAGTTTCTCATTAATCGCGTGTTGTTTTTCGTGACATAAAACTTATCTGTTGACATCCTCGCGATGCCTTGATCTTTGTCATTATTTATTATTTTGCAACATAAAACCTTTGTCACGACAACGTCTTGACTCATCTCATTCACTCTTCCATTTTACGCCAATGACATAATTTTGTTGTCCACGACATTCTTTCTTCCTGCTTGACTCTTTATGTCGTAGCATAGTTGTGGTGTCACTGGAAATCTCTGCTTTGCCATTTACTTGAATCCAATGTTGCAAAGGTAAAGGAATGTAAATGAAAGTTAATTCTTTAATCACATTATATTTGCGACATTTACCTGTGTTTTCCTGCTGCTTTTCTTGATGGATTTGCTTCTTTTTCATTTAAAACCTGCCAGAAACCTGAATTTGGTGAAATTCCATAATTTAGCATTAAAATGAATCATAAACTTCTAAGAACATGCCAGAAAAATAGACTAAAAATAGATAATTTTATGACTCATCAATGTTCTGAAGCATCTATGCCTTAACCTTGGACTCTGAAACACTTAAATGTTTCCCTAAATGCCACACTTGGAACCAAGATATCTCTATTCATTGGTTGACCAAGTGTTGCTCTATTCATGTCCCTAAGGGTCATCATCTCTCGATCTCGGACTCCTAGCAATAACATGCCAATGTTAGCCAAAAACCAGCATGTAAATAAATCACAGTAATAGAGCAAGTCGATCAGATCCATTAATATATTGAATAGAAATGAAATTCTTGATTAATCCATATGAATGCAGCAAGGTTATGACAAAACCCTAGAAATAGATCTAGAACATAATGAGGTTCAGTACAACCATTAGGTCTAAAAACATCAAATATTATGAGAAAAAGAAATATAGAAAAATTGGCGCAAGCAATGTCTTGATCCACGCCCTCCACGTTTTTCCCTCTTAATTCATCAATCTCTGCCCTTCAAATCTTTTTGTGTTGTATCTCCCCCTAGTCGCCTATTTGTTGCCCTAAATATCTCTATTTATAGGCTCATTCAATGTTGTGCCTGAATTCAAGGTGATTTCATTGGGTTTGTCTGAACCCAATAATTGTCTTTGTGCGACATAGTTGAACTATCTTGTGACATATGCGTCTTTGGCTTCTAGCTTTGTTATGGTAGTGTCACGACAATGGCTGATTTGATTTCCAAGTATCTTTGTCGTAACATTGTTTTGGAATGTCGCCACATAGATGCTACGCTTATGTCTTCAACCATTTTCGTGGCTTTGTCTCAATATAGAAGTTGGCATCTTCTTGAGTTCTTTTGTCGCGACATAAATTTTTAATGTCGCAACATAATTTAGTTGGCTTTTTCCTTGTGAATGTCATGACATAGGTTTGAATTGTTGAGACATAAATACCCTGTGTTGCGACATTTTTCCAGCAGTTTGCCCCTTTGTTTTGTCGCGACAAAGATGTTCTATGTCGTGAAATAATTTGGCGTTTCTTAAGGAGCTCTTTTGTTACCGCTTCAAAACTATGTTGCGACATACTTTCTTTCTACTGCCTTGACCTTTTTTGCGACAATACAAAAGTATGTCGCGACATATTTTTCAATGTTCTTCAACAGTCCTTCCAATTTTTTGTCGCGAAAAAGATTTCAAGTGTCATGACAATGTTCGCTGCCTTCAGCCCAGTTTTGTGTTGCGGCATAGTTTTTCTACCTTCTTCATAATTTATGTCGCGACATAGCTGTGAAATGTCGCGACATTTCTTCATTGTTCTTCTGGGTAGTCTTCTTACTCTTTGTTGCAACTTAGGTTTGAAGTGTCACTATAAATTTTTCTGCCTTCTTCACAATTTATGTCGTGACAAGGTTGTGGAATGTTGTAAAATTATTTCTTCTATTACTTTGAGTAGTCTGCTTCCTTGTTGTTGCGATAGAGATTTATTTATTGCGACATTGTTCTGTTGGTTGCCTTAAGTTTATGTCGCGACATACTGAGATTATGTCGCGACATTTCTGCAGTTCCCTTCCAAATGCTCTTCTCAGCTTTTGTAGCGACATAGCTATTGAATCGACATTCTACGCCACTTTGCCTTGGTATTGTGACAATATTGCAGCGATAAACCTTACGCCTTATTCACACATAATGCCTGAAAGTAAATATTAGATATAGAGCGATAACCACACTTATTACTATATGAAATGGAACAAAAACATAGTAACATTGCGAGTATATCATAAGTGTTTTGGACACTCATCACTGGTAAAGGGGAATGGAAGGGAAAAACTAAGACTCTTATGAATCCATAGCAAGAGGCTCACTGATTGAGGAAGCCAAATTTTGGTTCTACTTCCTGATTCGAGTTAATTCCTTCAAGCACTTGAGGCAGAAGAAAGCTGACTCTCTTGTACGCCATTACGAAGGGCTGAATCAATCACGAGAAACTTATTGAAAAATCTATTCTCGATTATCAGTATGACTTACGGGGTCACTTGCCTCGCCCGTAAATAGCCAACCTATACGTGCATAAGGGAGTCACATTCAATAGAGATGAGGAAGAGATATGCCCTAAAACCCCTCCACTCACCCTTACTGCCATCACAAAACCTCCAACAAGGCAAGGGGAAATTGAAAAAGGTTGAGGAAGAAAGAAGATAAAAGGTGACTGAATTGGAAGGGTTTGATTTAAATGAATTGGCTTTCATTTTGAGCATAGAGAAGAGGAACAATGCAAGATAGGGTAGTGCTAGCCCTAATTGGATGATTGAACCAGATGTTAAAGCCTAACAAGAAGAGCAACCTAAAAGTTCAAGGCATCATAGCCACAATAACAACTAAGAATTGATTGAGATGGTGAGAAAGATGGATCAGAGAATGCTTGAAAAAGATAGTCAAGCGAGGCCCGATTGCAAATGAGGGCGATTTTTTAAAAATTTAAAATAAGAGGGCCGATCGAGTTCATGGATAGGCGTCGGGTAAAGAGATGCATAATGGAGGAAAGAATTGGAAAAGAGAGATGAAATGTGGAGAAATGAATTGAAGACGAGATATGAGGAATACTGGAAAGGGAAAACCAAGAGGGATGGTGATTTGGCTAGAGTACTTGAAGGGAGAGATAAGGAAATTCAGGAGACATTAGTCTCCAGGGACAAATTTTTTTCAGATAATCTAGGTTCCTATAATCACCTCATGACTTCTCTGTACTATGAGCAAATCAACGTAAGGAAGATCATAGAATCAATAGCTCTCAGGCAGGGTGATTTGAGGTCATATGTAGGGATGCTATCATGGGCTATAGGAACAGTGTCAAGAAAGAAAAAAATACCAATGCCAAAAATCACCATTTCTAACTTTATACCTCATGTCATTGTGCCCCCTAATGGGCAAAGTTTTGTGGGACCTCTAGAGCTGGGAACAGACAGATCTCGAGGCGGGAACCCTGCGACCTCATGTAAAGCTAAAGAAGAAAAACAGAAAATGAATCTCTCTCTTGTATGTCTTCATCATATGTGAGAACCTCATTTGTAAAAAGTTCCTTGATTCGTGCCACGGTAAATTTGAAATTGAATCACTTGATATTTATATACCTAAGTTCCTCTAACTTTGCTTGAAAATTCGAAACTCTTTGCGAGTATGGTGGTCTAGAAAGTGGGAACAGGGATGGGTTTCATCCTAGAAATGGTTTTGCATAAGTGCACGGTGAGCTTTCTATTTGGACTCTGGAATTGGGTTTCAAAAAGCGATTGGGAAGGGTTTGGCCGATAATTGTAAGCGAAAGTTAAGGTGAAAAAGTTAACTTTGAAGAATTAGGTCGCTAACTTGGCAAGTTAGGGCAAACAAGTGTCCTCTCGGGTTTATCCTCGCGTTATGACAACAACCTATAGTCCACTGGCATATGGGATATATTTAACTAGCAAACCTCACCGTGAAACAACTCTATTTGGTGTCTGGTAGCATGCGGTTATGGCCTTCTTGTTTAAAACCAACATTTAATATCATCTCGGAGGCTCTCGTAAAGACCCATCCCAAAGATCACGGTCTAAAGCATGGAGGTATTGGCGAAATCAATAGCATTAAATGCTAAATACGAGCCCAATTTGGCTTGAACATATAAATATCATTTAGAGGCTCGTAAAGACCATCTAAGAATCCATGATACCTCTCTCACTTGAATAATACCTTGGATTCTAAAGCATGGAAGTATTAGCCAAATTAATGACATTCAATGTTATGCAACCATGTTTGAGAATATAAGGGCATAAATACACTACACAGCCTTTTAGTACAAGAGGACAATGCATATGCCCCACCACCAAGCTGCTTCCTTAAATATTGAAGAAAAGGAAGCAGCTAGAAAGCATCTCTTGAGTTGTCGTCACTCAGAGGGTGTTTAGCGTAGAAAGGGAAGAAGAAGAGAGAGAAGAAAAATAAAACCTAGCTAAAATACAATACTTTATTTACAAAAATGACTCCTGAAATATCTTCGCCATCAAATTGTTGCTAAATTGTTCTCCCTCTCCTTTTAGTTACAAAGCAGGGGCTTATATAGGCCTCAGTATGAAAATACCAAACCTATGAAATTGGCTAAGTTATAGGACAATTAAGTAATACACACCAAGTTTGGAGGTGTTTGGCATTAATTACAAAGCATGTGAGGCATCAATTTCATTGAAATTTGAAGAATTTAATAATTAGCGAAATCAGCCAGTCCCCAGCGAAAACAAATGCTAAGGGTGGAGCAATTTCGCACAGCTAGCGAAATTTATTAAGCTAAGCGAGGAATTCGAAGCGAAATCCATTATTTTCGTAAAGACGATTAACTAGCGAAATTTGGGTGGTCTAGCGAAGTTGTGTTTAACCGGGTTAAAAAGAATTTTCGCTAAGGTTGCGAGTACCGCGATCTTCGCGAAAATTTTAAGCAGCGAAAATTCCTGCATTGTTGATCCTTCACTGCTTTTCATCCTGCCTTCAACTGCATCGAATTTTCTTCACTTCCCTTTTTGTTTTTTCATTGATTCTTGGGTTGGTTGATGGTACAGAACTTGAATTCAACCATGATTCATCCTTTGTATTGAGATTGAACTCGAGAGTGCTCAATACCTGAAACAACCAAAATACCCTGCAAATGACATAAGTGCTACTAAGAAGGCTAGAACACTTCCAATTGAACAAATGACATGATTGGTGCACAAAAGCACTCAAAACCTATCTAATATAGGGTTCAAATTGCACTTTGGGGCGTGTCATCCCAAACAGAAAGCGTTGCTAGTCCCCTAGCAATGCAAAATAAAAGAAAAGGAGATGTATGTGGTGATTTAAAAGGTTATATACATATTCAAGGGTTTATGTATATATTAACAATACCTTAAAGCGAGAAATTGAAATCAAAGTTGTAAGCGGAGTATGAAAGAATCAAAACCATACAAGAGCAATTCTAGGTCGATATTGGATCCATAATTCTCAGCAGATCACCTAAGTCTACGATTCTTTATGTAGCAGTTAAGTTAATATTTGCCAAAGTACCACCTCCCCCGACTGTGACATGGCCTTAAGTTGTTGAACAGCCTAGATGGGGCTAGTTACACTTTTCTTTCTTTATTCATCTACGTCGTAGGGTGCAATGTAAATCAGGCTTCACCAAAGTGGGTGTAGCGAAGGTCCCAGATGACTCCCAACCAGTGGGTTTAGGGCATCGAGCCAGGATCACTTGACCCGCGCTCTAAGGCTTCACCGGGACTCAGAATGACTTCGAAAATTAAGCACCCACAAGTCATTAAACTTCACTATCCACCCATGCTTGAACATAAAATCGATGACTCCAGATTAAGGCTTAGGGCATCGGGTTTCAAAACTTTTGCCATACACCCCTCGGTTCGTGCTCGGGTTTCAAGGCAAAACTTCAGACATTTTCTTTTCTTACTTTTCTTTTTCTTTTCTTTTTTGCTTTTCCTTTCTTTCCTTTTTTGGAAGACAACATTGGTCTTATTGTAAGGTAACCTGAAACCTATCCTAGGTTGCCAACATACCTAAGGCCGGCTTTGCAAAGCGAAAGAAGGCACACAATTTCACAGCCTATTGGAACAATCTGGAGTGCAGTGTGTGAATTAGCATAAGGGAGAAATTTCAAGTTGAGCATGCAGGAACTTCAGTGACCTTCTCAAGCATGGGTTGTCCTAGCATATAAGTAAGCAAAATAGTGATTCAATTTTTCCAACATGAAGCAATTCCAATTGCTTGATTGCTTAACAATTCAATTGTCCAGTTGAAGACAAAAACAATTACATAAAATGGAGGCACAAAACATGATATGTATAATTACCTTTTACAGAGGTTTGGGGCACAGCCAGCGGAGCTATAAAGGAAAGCAAAATCGAACATCCAGGGACATGTGGAGCATGAAATTGCAACTGGCGAAACCAGTATGGTGAGGATTATAGGGCTCAGGGAGGATCCAGTAGGAGAATTTCTTCATTCTGACTTTCTTGCACCATGGGTTTCACCCTCGTCATTAAACTTTAAACACCACATTATCATCTGGATTGATTAAATCGCAGGCCGTTGGGGTATGCACCGTTGGACCCGTAGATAGACTATCCATCGTGACTTGAGCTTGCTTGGAAATAGATGGAGTTTGAAGTCGATATAAAACTTGGTCTCCTCTTTAAAATTCTTCACAGTTTATCATTTGATCATGCCATCTTTTTGATTTTCCTTCCGATCTTAATTCAAATAGGCATCGTTGAGTATTTCTTCAAATTCATTGAAATCGAGGAACCTCTTGACTCAGGCCTTACTTAGGTCCATGTTCAACTTTCTTAATTGCCCACCATGCTTTGTACTCGATCTCATTTGGAAGGTGAAATGCCTTATAGACCAATGATAAGGGGACATTCCCGAGTTGTCTTGAAAGCTCTGTGGGCCTGATAGATAGTAGTTTGATAGACCAATCTTTCACATTGGAGCTTACCACCTTCATTAGAATGGTCTTGATCTGTTTGGCAAGTTCCTATGACCTTTTGTTTGAGATAAAGGGTGGCCACTTTGTGTTTCACACCATATTTAGCCATAAGAGGTTTTCAAATGGTTTATTACAAATGAGAACCTCATCACTAATAATGGTTTTATTGAAACCTGGAAATATTGGCTTTCAGAATTTAATTACCACTCTTTGTCATTGGTTTCACGAGGTGTTGCTTGACCCATTGGAGACATAGTCTACTCCCACCAAAATATGCGGTATGACCATATGGCGGGGAAAGGTCCCATAAAATCGTGCCCCACACATCGAATAATTCGAAATGACTAGGGTGGGTTCAAAGTCATGGCGAGGCGGCTTCGAGCCTTTGGCATTTGTCACATCTGCATTTGTTGGTGTGCTTCCTTGAATAAGGAAGGCGGTAGAAACATTTGTAGCACTTTCATTCTTTGTTTTACGGGAAGCAAAATGACCACCACAAGCACTCTCATGAATGATGGTTTAAATTCCTTCTTTGTTCCTCCTCGTACACATTTCCGATGATTTGATTCGCACAAAGATTTAAATAGAAAGGCTCTTCCCAATAATAGGAATGGATTTTAAGAAAGAAATATTTCCTATCCCGTCCTTTCCACTCACCGATTTCTCTCCCCGTAGTGAGGAAATTGGCAATGTGAGCATACCTGTGGAGCTTTCCAACCGCACATTAGGGATTCTTCGTGAAATTCATCATTAATAGGTGGACTGTGAGGTCACGGCTATAGTTAACCTCATTGCATGATCCGCCACCACATTTTCCACCCCCTTTCTTATCTCTAATTTGCAAGTTGAACTCCCTCAAGTAGCGTAACCCAACGGATGAGTCTTTGCTTTTGCATTTTGTTTGGTTAAGAGGATATTTCAAAGGTAATGATCTCGTAAAAATGACTATACGCCCCAACCAAGTATGCTCGAATTTATCTAAGGCATACACCACGCAAGAACTCTTTCTCCGTAGGTGGCACTTCTTCAGGCTTCATTCAAGGTTTTGCTTGCATAATACACCACATGAGGTTTCCCCATCTTCTTTTGGCCAAGTACGTCCTATAGCAAGATCACTCGCATCACACATCACCAATCCAGAATCCCACCAGTGCTCGAACTATCAGCGTATCAAACGAAATTTCGCTTCAAAACTCTTCTGGCAATCTTTCTCCCAAACGAATTTGGCATCCTTCTCAAGAAGCTTGTACAGGGGTTTGGCAATTTTGGAAAAATCTTTAATGAACCGTCGGTAGAAGCCTGCATGACCAAGGAATTGTCTAATTGTTTTCACATTTGTCGGGGCACTTGGAAATAATGTCGATCTTTTGCTGATCAACTTCAATTCCCGAAGTAGGAAATAATGTGCCCAATACACCTTCCTTGGTCTACCATAAATGGCATTCTCCCGCTTAAGCACCAAATTCTTCTCTATACACCTCTCGCAAAATGGCTTCCAAATTGGTTACATTCTTCAAAAATCACCCCATAATCGTGGATATCATCCATGTATACTCCATTATACGCCTACCATGTCACTGAACATACCGAGATACAACGCTGAAAAGTGGCCGGGCGTTACAGCCCAACAGCATCCTCCTATAGTTATTACCGCGCCAAACGGACAAGCAAAAGTAGCCCTTCCCGATCTTGTAGGCACTTATCCTGAAGTACTCGAATACCCATCCAAAAAGTTACAATAGGACTCAAACTCTTTCCGTGAGCCGACGATGAACTGCAATGGAAAGTGGTCTTTTCGTGTCACCTCATCAGCCTTCTATAACCTATACACACTCTCCAACTCGGTTGTAAGTCGGTAGACACCTTCACCCTTCGTTTCTTTTTCACGCTTGTTACTCCCATTTAGGCACCACCCGAGCTGGATCGACTCCATGTATATCGGGAATGGATAAATGATATACCAAATTGAGCAATTTCAAGACCTCTATACGAACTACTTCCTGTAGATGGGGATTCAACTCCAAGGTCAGCCGGCCAACAAACTCAGACTCCTCTTCAAATAGATATGATGAGTGCAAATGGACGGGTTTATGCCTTCGTGATCAGAAATTTTCCATCCCAATGCTCGTTTGTCTCTTTTATAGCTGGGTGTGAGATTATGCTCTACAAGAAGCGGGTTAGCGTACTCGAAGAAATCATTAACCGGGCACCCGCCATTTACTTCCAAAATGCATACTTTAAATCGGGCCGAGTGGGTTTGAGTTCTAGTCATTGAGGTTCCTTTGTCTATTACCACAGAGGTAAAATTTCTATTCTTCTTCCAAGACTTCGTACTAAGCTCATTTCTTGAAATTAGCCAGGTCACTTTTACAAGGCACGGAGAACTCAAGTTAATATCTCGCACTTGTCAGTTATTAGCCTGCTCTTCCGTATCGGTATCTAAAATACAAACTTCTTCAAAGTCATCCTCCTTCGAGTGCATATGCCTTTACCCAAATGAAAAATATCGAGTTCCAAGGTCATATTTCCAAATGTGAGCTGGGATGACCCATTCCGCACTGATGATCGTGATTTCAAGTAGCCAAAACGGTCTCCTAATGCGTGATGGGAACCCCGATTAGTCCTATTGCAACCGGTTCCCAGACAAGTACAACAAAATCTAATGGATAGTAAAATTCATTCCACTTATATAAGAACGCCTTCAATGGTTCCTTGCATTTTATCAGACCACTACGAGCCAGTGTGATGGAAGTGGGTTTCGGCCACCCAAACCCAATTGTTGCGACATAGAATACTGAAGAGATTCACACTAGCTCCTGTGTCTAACAAGCTTTCTCCACGTCATACTAATATTCAATGATCGCTTGGACATCCCGGGATCCTTATACTTCACGAGTCTCGCTTCCTCTATAATGGCACTAACTCGCTTCGCTTAAAAGGCCTTTATTTACATTAAGACTTTTTTACCGTGGCACAAACTTTAAGAATTTTATGTAAGTAGGAACCCGTTTAATCATATCGAGGAGAGGAATATCGACTTTCACTTGCCGCAGAATACTTCCAACATTTCTGCTCGTGAACAATGTTTCTTTCTTGGAGAACTCCATAAAACGAGGGGGTATTCTAATCTTTTATCTCTTCCCCGTCCACCGACTTGTTTCTTCCCGGGTGGCCTCAACAATAATGGAGCCGACTTGACCGGGCTTTGATATCAAGCTACTTTAATTCCTTTCCACTTCGTGGAAGTCACAATCTTCTAACTTCACCGCTTGCCTTAAGTCCCCTACGCCCCCGCTTTCATCTCACCACTCTCTGATATTGTTGTGCCTGGAAAGGAGCCTTCCCTTTCTCGAACTCGCAACTACTGATTAGATGGGGCTTTGAAATCTCCAAATGCATATCACTAATTTCGAGTGAACTTTCTACTGCTTCAATTTTCTGACTAGTTTGGACATTCAACACCTTCTATTCTTCTACAAATATGCCTCTACTACCTTACTTAAATTCGTGATCGTCTGCTTAACAGAGAAGATAAAATGAGGCAACCGTTGTTGTATTGAAGTGGAATCAAACCGCCGATGCTCTCGCGGGCGTATGGGCTCGATTTCCATGACAAATTTCCGGGACAATTTCTCCACCAGGTTATTAGTGTCACCATATGGAGCATCTATGGGTGGTTTATTTTGACTTATGGCATGGGCATGCTCGGGCAAGGCTCTCAGGTACTATTTGACCGAAATTGAAGCAAGAAAATCGGATACAAAGATAACTCATTAACTGTTTGCATTTCATGCTGATTTTTCATTTCCAGATCATCCATTCTTTGAGTTAAACTGGTCAATTTCGCTTTCATCTCTGTGTCTTCAGGAAATGCATACTTGTCTCCCCGTTGGTGGTTCAATGGTATTAATCTTTCTATTTCCCTATAGACTAGGTTCATCCTAAGTTTGGAGGTTTCAAATACATAGTTCAAAAACTGTACTCATCAGATGTTTATCAAAAGTTACCCCCACACATGTTTCCAACAATTGTTTCATATACGGGGACATTCCATCATATAGAAGTGGTTCACCAACATCCAAGCAAGTCAAACCCATGATGTGGGCATGCACCGATGGTTTCCATAAATCTTTCCCAACACCGGTAAAATTCTCACCATCCCGAGCCGCAAAGGTGTAAATTCTTGTCTTTCAAATTATTGGTTTTATGAGTACCGAAAACTTCTTCAGAATTCTCATCGGGCAATTCTCACCCTCAATTTCTAATGGTTCTAGCCCTGCAATGAGTTGAGCCATATCTTCGCTCATTCCCAGAGTCAATGGAAATGCCTTTAGCTTCCGCAAATCCATGTCCATCATACCTTCCTTAAAGGTAGTGCAAACCTCCTAAAATCCCTAATATGAGTGTATGGATTTTCATTTTCCATACCATGATATGTGGGGAGTGCAGAGGTACCAATACGGCCTCACCGCATCTTCACAGGAGGAATGATACGTGACGGGGGCACTAACTCAGGAGGGTGGATGTGATCCTCATGGTTCTATAGGCATTGGATTCATGGGGGTTCCCGGTTGACTCGTTGTTCTTAGGCATGGGATCCATGGCATCGCTGGTACACTAACCTCACTAGCTAGGCCAAGTTGTGCAATTTATCCTATGCAAATACCTGATGTGTCTCTATCCCACTGTTGCATAAATGACCTGTTACAAAATTGTAGAGACAACAAAGAGAACCAACAAAGCTTGCAAAAAGGTTAAGATTAACTAACAAAAAAAAATCACCGAATGAAAATCAAATGTTGCGCCATCGCTAATTGCTAAAATCAAGGCCTCGCAATCGAAAGGTAAAAAAGAGGGTGTGTTGTTACCTTCACTTCAGGATGTGGATCACAAGTACTTTTCAACTTACCACTTTAGTTTGGCACCATCCCCGATAACGGCGCCATTTGATTCGTGCTACGCAGGGCCGAGTCAATCAACAATATTTATATACCTGTTCTCCTAACATTAGTCAAGCTATCAAGTAAAGATAATGGTCTAGGTCGAACACTGATGGGTTTTCATCCTAGAAATGGTTTTGATAAGTGCACTACTGCAAGGCTTTCTATTCGACTCTTTGGAATTGGGTTTCAAAACAAGGAAGGGTTTGAAAACCTATAATTGTAAAATCAAAGTTAAAGGTGAAAAAGTTAACTTTGGGGAATTAGGGTCACTAAATTTGGCAAGTTAGGGCATCAAGTGTCCTGCTATCTCGCAAGAGACAACAACCTATAGTCCCCGCATAACCTGATCTATGTTTAATCCAGCAAACCTCACCCATGAAACAACTCCTATTTGAGTCAATACAGTGTAGCATGCGCTATGGCCCCTTACCGTTTAAACCCTAACATTTAATATCATCTCGTAGGCTCGTGAAAGGTTCATCTAAAGAATCACACCCTAAAGCATGGAGAGTATTGGCCAAATCAACATTAAATGCTATGCAACCCTAATTTGAGAAACCTAACATATAAATATCATTTTAGAGGCTCAGAGCCATCTAAAGAATCACGCATCTCTCTCACCGAATATGCACTTGATTCTAAAGCATGGAGAGTATCGCCAAATTAATGACATTCAATGTTATGCAACCATGTTTCGAGAATATAAGGGCCATAAATACACTACCTCAGAAGGCTTTTAGTACAAGAGGACATGCATACGCCCCACCACTGAAGCTAGCTTCCTTCCTCTTCAAGAAAGGAGGCTTATTTAAGCATCTCTTGAGTTGTCATCCCTAAGAGGGGTGTTTGGCAAATTCGAGAAAGGGAGAGAAAGAGGAGAGAGAAGAGAGAAAAATAAAACCCTAGCTAAAATACAATACTTTATTTACAAAAATGAAAACTTACAAAATATCTTCTCCTCCTCCAAATTGTTGCTAAAATTGTTCTTCTCTCCTTTTAGTTACAAAACAAGAGGGGCTTATATAGGCCTCCTCAGTATGGTGTACTACTAAAAACCTATGAAATTGGCTAAGTTATGTGATTACCATGTGCCACCAGTTGAGGCTTGACATTAATTACAAAGCATGACGAGGCATCAATTTTCGCTAGGCTGAAGAATTTCGCTAATTAGCGAAATCAACATGTCTAGTGAAAACAAGAAATTTTGCTAAGGGTGGGCAATTTCGCTAGCTAGCGAAATTTCGCTAAGCTAGCGAAATTCTTGTGAGAAGCGAAATCCATTATTTCATAAGGTTCATAGCGGGAATTTGGAGTGGTTCAAATAAATTTGTCATTTTCGTTAGTTATGGAATTTTCGCTAAGGTTGTCTTAAATTTTCGCAATCTTAGCGAAAATTTTCGCAGTTTCAATGTAGTAAATTCCCCGCATTGTTGATCCTTCACTCGCTTCATCCAAATTCCTTCAACTGCATCGAATTTTCACTCGCTTCTTTGTTTTCTCATTGATTCTTGGCCGGTTGGATGGTCGAGACTTGGAATTCCAACTCTACGATTCATCCTTGTATTGAGATTGAACTCCAAGAGGCTCAAATACCCGCAAAACAACCAAAATACCCTCTAAATGACATAAGTGCTACTAAGAAGACTAGAACACTTCACTGGTATAAATTTATTAAGGATTAACAAGACAAAAGCACTCAAAACCTATCTAATATAGGGTTCAAAATTGCACTTTTTGGGCATTAATCATTCCTTGAATACAAATGAAATACTCTTGCTTAATTGTGTTAATTGTATACTGATTTTGAAAATTTTGGCATTTGAGTAAACTTGCTTCTATCTATGATGTTGAATTGTTTGGGTGAATTGAATGTGTGAGATCACTTGTGCTAACTTTGCTGAGCTCATAACGAATAGTTGATCAAATTGAACTTTTAATTGACCATATGGCACAATATCTTGTAAAAAGACTAAGCAATCTGAACAACAAAAGAGGAATTGTGGTAGATGAAGTTAGGGTAGGATAATATCAACAGAATTGCAAAGTTGTGATATCAAGGATAACTATCCTGAAATTCCAGACTTAGGAAGATTTAAACAAATAATGGAATTGATAAGGCTTATAATTTTGTTTTGGTTGAACATTTTAGTTCTAAGAAACCCTAAATACATACGCATGGTCACTAGTACCTTTGCAACTGATTATGCTGGAAGTTAGAACATCTTCTCGAGATCCATCATAACCTTAGTCTTCGAAGGTTCTAGAACTTGTTAGAATATTATTCAAGGAAAAATTATAAGTAATACTACCAACAGGAAATGATGTAGGCCATCCTTGAAAAGTTTGTGCCTTTCAAGCCTACCTTTATGATATGCATATGCCTATGCATACACCCTAGTCCCTTGTTTGAGTTGAACACCTATTTCTATCATCAAAAGCCAAGTGAAAAACCTTAAGCCTTCCTCAATTGTAATCCTTCAGTAAAGAACCCTTAGTTTGCCCAATCTGCAGTGTGAGTGCATATGAAATAGACAATGGGACAAGTTTAGGGGAGTATAATTTGAAAGATGGTATATGCGAGAGGCATGTGAAAGAATGATCAAATCGAGATGAATAATTAAGAAAATATCGATCAATGGGATGTACAATAGAAAACAAGAAGCTATAAATTTCAAATTATCAAGGTAGAATGAGTTTTGTCTTGCAAACTTTCCTCTCTTGAACCGTTGATTCGTGCCACAGAGGGTGATTCTAATCAACAAAATTTGTACCCTGTTTCTCCTACTCGCTGTAGTCAAGCTATCAAGTAAAGATAGCTGCTCAGTGGTCGAACATCTGGGATGGGTTTTCATCCTATGAATGACTCACATCGGTGTTGAAAATGGTAGCTTTTAATTTGGATTTTTGGATTTTGTTTAAAATGAAGGTGAGTTGCCTGACCGATTATTAATTGTAAAACGGGAAGTGAATGAGAAAGGTAACTTTGAAGGCTTCAGCTCACTAGCTTCGACAACATGGGGTAACAAGTGTCCTCGGTTTTATCTCGCATTATGACCAAAGAACTCCATAGTCCAAGCCATAACCCGATCTTTGTTTAGCTAGAAAACCTTAACCCTAGAATCACTCCTATTTGAGTCAAAAACAGTAACATGCATATACAACTCCTTTCGCCTTGAAACCCTAACATTCAACACTTCAAGTGGCTCAGAAGGCCATCTAAAGAACAACAAGACATCTAGCAACAAGTATGCATCAGATCCTCTAAAGCATGGTAAGTATTGGCCAAGGTAATGACATTAAACATATTCAACCCTAGTTTGAGAAGATTGAGGCTACAAATACAAGACTGTAGCATTTAACAACACATGAGGACAACTCCCGCAACCGCCCCACAACCAAGCTGCACTACCTTCCTCTTCAAAAAGAAAGGGGCTTAGCCAAGCATCTCTTGAGTTGTCATCCTCAAGAGGGGTGTTTGGCAGCCTAGAAAATAAGAGAAAGAGGAGAGAGAAGAGAGAAAAGCAAACCCTAACTGAAGCTGCGGGAGATATTTACATAAAATGTGCCAAAAGATTGCTTCAAGTGTCCTCCCCCCCCAAGTTGCTTAGGGTTACAAAAACTATGGGGGTTTATATAGACCACCCAATGTATGAAAATACAAGAAAGCCTTAACAATCCCATGAAACAAGGACAAAGAATAATACACCAAAACGCAGGCCTAAGCCAGATTAATTACACAAAGATGACAAGGCAGAGATTTGCAAAGTGCGTAACAATTTCGCACTGAAGTAAAATTTCGCTTAGTGTTAGCTAAAATTTCGCTAGGTAGCGAAATTGCATAGAGATAGCGAAATCAGAGAATTTCGCTATAATCACTAATTCGCTAGTTAGCGAAATTTCGCACCAGCGAAATTTCTCAGAGATAGCGAAATCAGATATTTTCGCTAGGCACAGCTGGGATTGTTTAAATTTTGAAGCCTAGCTTAGTTCTTTCTCAATTTCGCTTAGGATTGCGAAATTTTCATGATTGCGGGGGTCTTTTCGCAATCCCAACGAAATTTTCACAATCATAGCGAAATTTCCTGGGTTTGGTATATTCTTCACTGGCGCACACTCGCATCCTCTACTCGCATCATTTCTTCTACTCTCGCTTCATTCCTTTCATTGAATTTTTAAAATGTTTGAAGGCCGATAAATGGTCTAATCTTCATGGCTCAAGACATATTTCGGTATTGAACTCCCAAGGTATGCAAAAACCTACAAAATAACCAAAAATACCCTCTAAACTAAGATAAGTGCAGATATTAAGAAGACTCAACACTTCACTGATGCCATTATTAACATGATTAGTGCGCAAAAAACACTCAAAACCTATCTAAAATAGGGCTCAAAATAGCACTATTTGGGCACTAATCAACCGTTAAGTTATGAGAGGTGTTTCAACACTTAGTACCCTAATGCCAACTGGTATGGGAGTTACTAACCCAAAGCTCTCTAAGGGTGGTAGAAAGCTTAAGAAGACAAAACATTGCACAATTTCCAAAAACTTGAACATAAATGAAAAGAAAATAGCTTCTATAATCAGAACTGAAAGTGGTCAATGGGAGTATGCGATAAATGCACCAAACCAAGTTTGGGGGTGCTTAAAAGTTTATGTCAGTAAGTGGAAAGTTGAAGGATGCAAAGAAGTGCGTAAAACAAGCCGAGCATGTTTCCTAGGTAAACTCAACCTTAAATGTCCAGTTATCTACATAAGTACCCAAGCCACACATTACAAGCCTGAAAGACCTATTTTATCTTGAAGGTGGTGATATGCCTACATTAGTGGAGAATAATATGACCAACAAGCTTATGGGACCTAAGTAAAATTAAGGAGACATCCATTATTCTGCATAATATCTTAGAAGATTAACTAATTTTCTAAATTGTTAAGGAGGGAAGACCAAAACACACTCACGAATCAGTTGACAAGAATTGAAATGTTTACATTACATGGATTATCTGTTTGTTAAGTGAATATAATTGAAAAATCTTCTTGATTCCTGAATAGAAGCTTAGTTGGAAATTACATCACAAGTGACATTTCATTGAATTTGATTGAGCAGAAATTGGCCTTAAAGTTTAGCTACATTGCTTGAGAACCAACAAGAATTCTTTTCTTTTCACAGGGACAAGCAAAACTTTAATTTTGGGGGGGTTTAATGAGTCTAAAACTCATCTAGTTTTAAGTCCATTTGTCGTGCATAATTAAGAGCTAAATGCCTATTTTAATGAAAAATTATGGAATCTTCACCAAAATTATTGTTTTATAGGAAACAAGATCAAAATAAACAAAAAGAGCAAGAAAAGCAAAATTAAAAAGACTAAGGCGTGAAGAACAACTACATCGCGATTCGAACAATTGTCATGACAAACCAAAAGGCAAATGGTAGAAGAATTAATGTGAACATTCAAAATTTCGCCGATGTAAATTGGGAAGAATTCTTGAAGAAATACTTGAAATTTGTCACGACAATCAATTAGAAGGGAGTAGTAGCATAACAATGAGAAATTTTCGCATCAACTTCCAATTGTCGTGACAATTATTTAGAGGTCAACAACACATACATTGTCGCGACATTCAAACTTTTGTCACGAAAATTTTTCCAAAGATCAACAGTTGAAAATCAAGAGAAAATTGTTACAACAAATTCTGAAGACAAAAGCATAGAAGAAATGTCGCGACAAATTCAAATTTGTTGCCACAAATATTGTAGAAGTAAACAGTTTGAGAATAGCTACAAATTTTCACGACAACACCACGATAAAACTGAAGAGAAATTTGGTGGTAACAATTATTGCGACATTCTAATAATTGTCACGATAATTTATTCAGTGGGCTTGCATTGAAGTCCATAATTTATACCTAGAATTTGGGCCCAACATCATTTGGACTATAAATAAAAAGATATAGGGCGCAGAAAAAAAAGGAGACGATAAAAAGAGAAAGACAATATCGGAGAAAGGAAAATGAGAGGGTATTAGAGCTTTTGTACATATTTTTCTTTTCTTTTTTTTTTTCTTTTCTTTAATTTCCATTTTTCATTAGATTAGTTGATCTGAAGTTGAGATTCGAAATGCGGATCTTTGAATACCCCGCTCCATTAACAGATGAACTTGAAGCGAAAGCTAAAAAACATTATTGCATGCTCTTATCATCATTTTGACAGCTCTTTCTAATGAATTTGTTTAAACAACTAGTCATCATACAGGTGCAATCCAAATTTCATGGAAGGCTAAGCTCCCTCTGGGAAGAGATTAATGAGTTAATTGCTAAGTTTGCATTGTTTTAATTTAAGTTGTGGGTCCGAAGACTAAAGTTATCTAATTAGTATTGTACTAGAAATGCATTGTTCTAAGTATCAGTTTAGTATAAGGGTTATTCCTAAGATTGAAAAGCATTATCTGAAGGGTATGTTAACACATCACGTGCTATCCTAAATCCCTTTGTTTTCAATGTCTCTTCAGACAACAAAAGTGTGTTCCCGAGGCATAAGGATAACCTGTGGAATTTCGCTAATATTTGAAGGTTTCATCTCATTTTGGTAGAATAATCTTCGATCCTATATTGGAAGAGATTATTCTCATTGAAATGTCGATCAAGTACCAATTAAAGTGGAGGGACCAGGCTACCTCGCATATAGGGACAACTTACTTCCAATCCAAAGAATTGGTTTAGGAAAGACAACAAAGTCTTTAAGGGAATTAGTTCCTAAAAGTAGTTATTTAGAAACATGTTGTCCTAGTTTAGGAACATGGTGCTCTAAATGGTGAAATGTACAATGATTGAATGCATTTCAAGACTATACTAACATGCCCTTGGAAAAATATAGGATTCAACCCATAACCATTCTTATTGTTCTTTAATGAATTGTAAATCAGAGTCTGAACACTGGATTTACATAATTAGTCCAGTTGCTTATTGTCTTTGCTTGATATAGTAATTCATTGATCCAAACTAAAGGATTCTATTCTAACACTTGATATCCAAGAGCCCCTTAAGTGATAGCTAAGTTGTGTTCCTGAGGCTAAGAATAGTGATCCCTAGGAAAATGTGATTAATATATTGAGGGTTGTCACATTTTAATCAAAATATCTTGTTTCTATCAATGGAGATGGATATATTAGTTAATCTGTAGAGTAGTGGACTAATCATGTTGAAGAAAGCTTGTATTACCTTGTCCATGGGGGCAAATTAGCTTCAGTCCTAAGAATTGGTTGATTAGTACTGGTTTAAGAATGTCATCCAAGTCTTAAAGGAAATCAATTTCTCAAAGTAGCTATTTAGACACATGTTGTCTTGGTTTGGGAACATGGTGTTCTAAATGGTGAAATGTATAGTGGTTGAATGCATTTCAAGACCATACTAAAATATCCTTGGACAAGTCCAAAATTTAGCTTTGCAACAGTTGTTTTTGAACAAGTTGAAAACTAGTGATCAGATCATTGATTCCATTCCCAAAGTTCATTAAATCTCAAAGAAACTTCTAATTGACATAGAATTTATCTTTCTTTCAATTAACGAAAAGAAACAAAAAATACTCGTTGAGTTTAACTAGTTAAGAAGGTTTACACTCTTGAAAAATGAAGTTCAAATAGTGAAGATCTGGGAAGGGGCTTGAGTATTTAGTCTTTGATTTTTCTTCTAGATCCTTGTGTGAACAATATCTGGTACTTTAAAATCACTTATTACTTGTTGACATGTGCACTTGCAGTAAGAGAAACCAATTTGAAATTTAAAGAGTAAAGAGTAAGAAAAGAACATCAACAGTTTGGCAATTCCAACAAAGATGTATCCCAAAAAATGAAATGAGAGCCATCCTTCTCCATTGTCATTCTTTGGAGTGTGGTGGACTCTTTAGTGGAAAAAGGACAACTGCAAAGTTATTGCAATCAAGATTTTATTGGCCTACCTTATTTAAGGATGCTCACTCATTTGTAAAAACTTGTGATAGATGCCAAAGAACAGGAAATATTTCAAACAAGAATGAAATGCCCTTGAATTCACCTCAAAGAGAATCGTCTGATATTCGGGGGCTGATTTCTACGGTACCCTCCCTCTTATGCCAACAAATACATACTAGTGGCAAGTGGATCACGATCTAAGCAGAAGCTATCCCCATGGTTACTTAGATGCCAAGGCGGTAAGCAAATTTCTCTCCGCAAGCACATCTTCGAGGTTTGAACCTCAGGTAATCAGGAGTAACGGCGGATGCACTTTTGTAACAAGTTGTTCGAATCACTTTTGTCCAAGTATGGAGTAAGACACAACAAAGCTATTGCCTATCATCCACAATGTAATGGCTAAGCTGAAATTTCAAACCAGGAAATTAAAAGGATCTAGAGAAACCGGAATGTATCTCGAAAGATCGCTCACAAAAGTTATACGATGCACTTTCGCATACCGGAAAGCTTTCAAAACATCAATAGAACCTCTTCCTATAGGTTAGTCTGAAAGCATGTCATATCTTGGTGAACTTCGAGCATAGAGCTTATCAGTAAGAGTTGGAATATGGACTTCCAAGTAGCTGAGAGAAGTATAAGGTTAACTCAATGAACTTGATGAATTTCGGCATGAGGCCTGATTAGTGCCCAAAAAGTGCTATTTTGAGCCCTATTTTTAATAGGTTTTGAGAGCTTTTTGTGTACTAATTGTTATAATTAACCCAATTGACATGTTCGGGTCCCTATTGTACTTTTATCTGCATTCGGGTCAAGCAGAGTTTCAGGAATTGAAGCCACCGCCGTGTCAACCCAATCATAACAAAGCCCGTTGATTTCCACACTCATATGGCTTTCTATCAATTTCAACAAGCCGGGAATGAAGAATATCAAAGCAAGAAGAAATGGAATAGTGCAGAGGGAATAGTAGCAACAGGGAACAATGGAACAAGCTACGAACAAGGCCAAAATTTCACATAGGAATTGCTATCATAGTTAAAATACATGCATATACGAAAATTTCAATTTTCGCTATGACTAAATTTTCGCTACTATAGCGAATTTTCACTATCATAGCGAATTTTCGCTATCATAGCGAATTTTCGCTATCATAGCGAAAATTACTGTACATAGCGAAATTTTCTGCTTTTTTTTGTGATTCAAACGACTTCGTTTTTGGTTTTTCTCATTTCTACCCTCACTGTAATTATTCTAGTTTGGTTATTTTGGTATTTCACATGTCTCAGAAGGCTATGGCCATTGTAAACACCTGTCGACCTAAGTTTTAATTTTTGGAAGGAAGCATGACAGTCCCTCGTTGGCCCTCATTTCTTCTCCTCTTTCTCTCACTTTCTGTTGCCAAACACCCTCCAAGGATGACACAGCCAACTGGAGGATGAGCGGCTAAAACCCTTCCTCCTCAAGTGAAGGTCACATGCAGATCTAAGGTCAGCCGGTGGTTCTCTATTTTTTCACGCAGAGGGTTTTGACATTTTGGTTCCCAAATTTTCAACTCTAGGTTTAAACATGTACTCTCTTTGGCCAATACATGGCAAGCTTTAGGTTCAATGTATTCTTCGGGCTTTAGATACACCGATATCCATTATTAGTTGTCCCTTACAAGCCACCGAGGTAGGTTATAAGGTTATATTTTCACTGATGCATCATCTTTGATCAATACTTGTACTAGTCTGTGGATGCTTATTATTAGATCCACTGAGATTCATTAGTTGCCCTTTACGAAATACAGGATGGGTCAAGGTGATAGATTAATCGTAGGAACCATAAATGCTAAATAATGCTTTCTATCAAAAGGAAAATTGCTGTGGTTTAGTTTTTAAAGCAAATGAAGATCCGTTCGAGATGACTATATGTCATCCTCCCAACGAGAGGAAATGAACCCTGTGGGACCTCTCTGCTAGGCCTAGGACCTTAAACCCAGTGGTCCAATGCTTTAAGGAGTTCTTTTTATATTTTATTTCACCTTATTTTCAGTTTGCAAACCACTAACCCCCCTATTTTTATCACCACCATAAAATCCAAACCAAATTCACCATTTTTTACTTCACTTAAATCATTTGTACAAAGAAAAAAAAAAACTCCATCCCCGTGTTCGACTTAATCGCTTATATACCGCAAAGAGCTTGCATGGCGAGGGAGGAATTTAAGTATAAATTTTATGATTCAAGATACCCACCGTGGGCAATTTAATCAAATGGCGCGCTTCGCCGATGGTGCTCTATGCATTTGATGAGCTGCGGGAACACTTTGTGATCCTCATCACAAAATTCTAGTGAATTTTTCTTCTTATATATATCTTTTTAGTAGTTTTTAGTGTGTTAATTTTATTTCATTTTGTTTTGTTTTTTTAGCTAACTTTTAATTCCTTTTCGTAGAGTTGTTTTTTTTTCCTCTTGTTTGGTGCTCGTTTGTTCTCACAAGAGGGGTCTACCCAGTCAGGTTGGGATTGTAAATTAAGGTTGAATTTGAACCCAATGGAAGAGGGACAATACGGTCAGTATGTGGCAGGGGGTAACCCTAGAGCATACATGATAATGAGGGATTATAGGAACCTTTCATGGCAGTGGCAGCAACCTGTAGAGAGAAATCCAAACCTATGTAGGTCTATGAGGAAATATAGAGACCAATGGACGAGTACACCCTCCTACAAGCAGCTACTCTCCCCAACTTATGCACCTCCCCTCCCACATCCACAAAAGATGCCCTTGTCTTTGTACCTTCAACCACTCACAACCAATCTCCCCGCTTGAGCAAGCAATTCTGCATCTTTACCAAATCGGGTGGGTGATGTCGGGAAGAATAAAAGAAATTCAATGCCCAATTGAGCCAAAAAATCCATACACTGCGGAGAACTCCCCGACCAAAGATTAGATGGCTTCCAAAGTGAAATGGATAAGAAATCGATAACCTGCATTACTCTCCATTTCAAGGCTTGCCCAAAGAAGATGATCATCAAGAGGAAGGGAAATCCAGAGGAGAGTGCATCGACACTATTTCGTGAGCAGACTCCAACTGGCAGCTAGCCTTCTTCAGAGGAATTTATGCAGAATCCGCAAAGGCCCCGATGTGAACTACCGCTGTGAAGGGTGCCAGGGGAGCAGAGGAGCTTAAGGCGGAGGAACCCCAAAAGCATGTCCTTCAACCAATTCCCACATAATTGAACACCACTGCCAATGCCAAGACCACCTACAACCCACTGCCAGTAGCCCCCTCCACTGACCAAGTGTACATTTTGCCTACACCTGGAGCATACCCAACACCCGAAACACCATTTCCAAAATCCACCCCATTAATGCTGCCCATGCTACAAAATTTTAGGAAGTTAGTGGCCATTGCACAAGTCTTTGCCACTACATCAAAAATAATGGCAGTTGCTCACATCGCATGGCACAAATGATGGGTCTGTGCTTGGCTCGATTCGGGAGCACTCGAACCCTGCATTTCTAAGCTCCTCGCTGGGGCCCAAATGTCTTCCAGCTGCTTAAGGAGTGGTTTGGGGATCACGCCCCTACTTTTTGTTTTAATTTTTCTTGTTTTATTTTATTTTATTTTATTTATTTTGCTTTCTTTAATTTTTCTAGATTTTCTCTAATTTTTAAGTTAATTGCTTCTAGTTGCTTTTCACTTTTCTTCTGCAATTTTTCTTAATTTTTCTTGTATTAATTTTTTGCGCTTTAAATGAAATTTTGGAAGCCGATTTAATAAATTGGTGCGTAACTAAGGTAATGGTACACTTTATGCAATAGGTGAGATTTTTAAATCAGGCGAAATTTCTTAGTTGTAAAATTGGTGCCAGCTGAATTTTTCATTATCACACAAATTTCTACAAAGATAGAGAAAATGCGCACGTATGTCCCCCAAATAGCGTACAAAAATGATCGCAGAAGGCAAAAAAAAAGGGAATTTGTTTTCTTTATTTTCATTTTTATTACTTATTTTATTTTTAAAAAAACCTTTTATTATTATTATTATTAATTATTTTATTTTTGAAAAATTAAAAAGAGAAAAAAATCAGAAAAAAGAAAAAAAGAAAAAGAAATTTGTCTTTCAAAAAAAAATATGTTTTTATTTTTATTTGTTTTATTATTATTTTTGCCAATTATTTTATTTTATTTTTTCAAAAAAAAAATTACTATTACACATAGCTTAAAATTTCGCTATGTATAATTTTCGCTACCATAGCGAAATTTTCGCTACCCCCCATTGTTTTGCCTCATAATTTTGTTTCGCTCATAACTTTTTCATCCGAACTCCGTTTTAGGCGTTTTTAGTACCGTTGGAAAGCTTAGAGAGTTTAGAATCCAAATATGGCTAGAAAGAACACTTTTGAAATTATTATGAAGGTGTAATCTCAAAAATGCTCCAACTGGTCACTTTTTTTCTCTCTTTTCTTCTTCTAACTTGTTCATTTGAAGACCAAACGGAGTGAATAAGGTGTCGATGGAAATCTTGCAAAGTCTCCTATCCAAAAACGATCACATATCATCAAGGAGGTAACACTTTATTCCCTAACTTTCCAATCCGAGCCCCATTTCTATTACTGAGATGTTCGGGGCTGGGGGAGAGTTATGGCTGTATGGCTTTGTATTTATGTTTTGTTGTTATTTTGAGCAAGCCCATTTTGTGATGTTCAAGGGCTTGCCAGGTTCCTCTATAAAGTTGTTATACTATACAATTTACTTTTTCAAAATTCGAATTTGTTTTGCAACCAAAATTTTTTTGTATTTATTTTAGCTCATAGTTTGAAAAATCTAAACTTTGTCCAATTCTATTGATGTTAGATTGGTTCCATGTCAATCGAGCTGATGATTAGTTGAATTTTGCATTTTCAACCTTTTCTTCCACCTTTAGCAACCACACACAATGCACATCAGGTTTTCTTCAATAACCCGAAAATTCGCTTTCAATTTCCTAAGCCTTGTAATAACCTACCCTAGTTTCGGCTGACCACCTTAATAGGTTATGACCCCATGAATAGAAGGCCAATGTGTCTCCAAAATAAAAAAGAAATGAAAAGAAAAGAAAAAGAAAAGAAAAGAAGAAAAAATTGCAACGCTCATTTTAAACCCAGCACGATCCGAGGGTATATGGCGAAAGCCTTTAAAGCCCAAAGGGCCCTAAACCTTCACCGGTTTGAGTCACCGACTTAGTGTTCAAGAAGCATGGGTGGATGGGTGAGTTTATGCTGTGGGTTCTGAATCTCAAAATCATTCAAGTCCCGGTGAAACTCAAGAGCTCAGGGTCGAAGATCCTTATGACTTGGTGCCCTAAGCCCACTGGTTGGGAGTCATCGGTAGATCCCCAAGCATAGACTTTGGTGAGGTCGATTCCTCGAAGATTGCACCTCACAAACACAAAAATAATTGTGGAATAAGAGGTGGGTCCCGATCTATTTAGGTTGGTTAAAGATGCTAGGTCAGGCAATAGCTAGTTGGGGGAGGCACTTGATGTTTGTTGTTGAAAGTCGATCAAACAAAAACACTTATTTTGGTGGAAGTTTCTGGCTGATCGATCGAGAAGGAAACTCTTTTGATACTCAATTTTGTATGGCATTCATTCTCTTAAGTTAGTTATCGGACAAGGCTTAGAGCATTCTTACTTTAATATTAGGTATTACTCATTCACAACCTTTTGAAATACCATTTTTGTGAACATTATTTTGTTATCATTTTGTATGCTCTTCTTCTTTCTTTCTTTTCATTGCTAAGGACTAGCAATGTGTAGGTTGGGATTAGTGCCCAAAAGTGCTATTTTGAGCCCTATTTTTGTCAGGTTTCCTAGCGCTTGTGTACTAATTGTTATAATTAACCCAATTGACATGTTCGGGTCCCTATTGTACTTCTGATCGCATTCCGGAGTTGTTTTTGTAGTTTTTGCAAGAATTGGAAGCCAAATCGCCGTGTCAACCCAATCATAACAAAGTCGGGTTGATTTCTATCAATTTCATATGGTTTTCTATCAATTCTCGCAAGCCTGAATGAAGAATATCAAAGCAAGAAGAAATGGAATTGTGCAAGAGGGAATAAGAGGTGCAGGAAGCAAATGGAACGGTGTCGAATAAAGGCTAAAATTTCGCTTATGCAAAATTTTTGCTATCAGAATAAATAATATGCATAGCGAAAATTTCAATTTAAACTATGATCGATTCTTCGCTTATGATATAATTGCTATCATAGCGAAAATTACTATGCATAGCGAAATTTTCTGCTTTTGTTTTTGTGATCCAAACGACTTCGTTTTTGGTTTTTCTCATTTCTACCCTCACTGTAATTATTCTAGTTTGGTTATTTTGGTATTTCACATGTTTGTAAGGCTATATGTCATCAGAATAATAATCAAGGACCTAAGTTTTAATATTCGGGAAGGAAGCAACTTACTGGTCCCTCGTTTTCGGGCCTCATTTTCTTCTCTTCTCTCCCTTTCTCCCCACTTTTCAAGTTGCCAAAAACCCTCCATGATGACAACTCGAGGATGAGCGGCTAAAACCCTTTCCTCCTTAGTGGAAGGCCGCTGGTAAGTAAGATCTACGCGTATTCCCTCGTTTTTTTTTTCACGCAGCATGTTTTGACATTTTGGTTCCCAAATTTTCAACTCTAGGTTTAAAGCTTTTTGATGTACTTTCTTTGGCCAATACTTGGCAAGTTTTTAGGTTCAAAGGTATTCTTTTGCTTTAGATACATCGATATCTATTAGTTGCCCTTTTACAAGCCACTCTGAGGTAGGTTATGGGTTATATTTTCACTTTTGATGCATCCTCTTTGATCAATACTTGCAATCTTAGGTTTAGTGGATGCTTATTATTAGATCCACTGAGATTCATTAGTTTCCCTTACGAAATAATATAGATGGGTCAAGGTGATAGATTTTCACCTGTAGGGAACCATAATGCTAAATAAATGCTTTCTATCAAAAGGAAAATTATTAGGCTTAGTTTCTTTAAAGTTAAATGAAGATCTTGGTTCGGAGGATGACGGTATGTCATCCTCCCCAACGCGGTGAAATGAACTGGACCTCTCGGTTAGCCTAGACCTTAAACCAAAGGGCCCAATGCTTCACAGTTCTTTATATTTTATTTCGCCTTATTTCGCTTGGTAAACCAATTAACCCCCTGCTTTTATCACCACCTTCAAATCCAAACCAAATTACCCATTTTGTTCACTTAAATCATTTGTACGAAAAACTCCATCCCCTCGTGTTCGACTTGGGACCGCTATACTACAAAGAGCTTTTGCTACTAAGCAGAGGATGAAATTTAGTGATAAATTTGCTGATTCCGCATACCTATTGTGGCACGAATCAAGGCCTATGAGAATGCAAAGATATACAAGGAAATAACCAAGACATGACATGATAAGAACATAATGAAAAGAGTTTCAATCGAGGCAACAAGTACTTCTCTTCAATTCAAGGTTGAAGTTGTTTCTGGGAAAACTTAAATCAATATGGTCTGGACCTTGTGTAATTACTCAAGTATTCCCCTATGGAAGTGTGGAGTTGTCACATTCGAAGAAGGGAAATTTCAAGGTCAATGGACAAAGATTGAAGCTGTATTTTGGTGGAGAAGTAGACAAGTGCAAATAAATCACCATTTTGAAGGCACCATGATAAATCTATTGAAGTTTTACTAGTCTTTTCTATCATTGCTTAAGTATGTGCGAGCATCGAATGTCGTAGCTGAGTTAACGATGTTAAACTAAGTGCTTCGGGGAGGCAACCTGCTTAGAGGATCCCTTTTTCCTTTCTCTTTTGTTTATTTTCTTTCAAATAATTTAGTTTTTGTTTTGTTTAGAGTTGGGAATCCCATTTTATGTTTTGATGTGCTTTTGCTTGTGCAGGTTCTAATCATAGTTCAAATATTACTTTGAAAGTGCAGGAAATGAATGAAATGAAAAAAGTTGTGTGTTTGCGGAAGAATTATTTTTGGATCTGATTTGATCGAAATAAAAGGAAATTGAGTAATATCGGAAATCTTTGAACACTTTAATTAAGAATGTTGAATGTGAGGAGGATTCAAGGAGGAAGAGAATGAATTGTGTTGGTCGGGAATGAATCTACTGAGATTGTTGAGAATGAAGGTATGATGAAGCAGTAATTAAGGAAACCTACTAATATGTCACGGCATTGCACTTTGATGCCACGACATCAACCCAACTTCCATTCAAGAGACTTATGCATTGCACACTAATGTCGCGAAATCAGTCCTTCTCCTGCCTATTTAGCAACTTATATGTCGCGACATTCACTCACATGTCGCGACATCAAGATAAAATTTTGAAAATTTTTCTACTGGTATGCCACAACATTTTAGTCACATGTTGCGGCATCTAGTCTGATTTTGCAACTTTAAAGCCACTACTACCTTATTTTCATTTAAAAAGAAACAAAAAGTGCCTCTGTTCTTCTTCTCCTCCCCACACTAAGCAATATCAAGTGAAAGCATGTCAAAGCTCTTCCCTATACCATTTTTTCAAACAACCCCTCTCTATCAAATCTCACCCAAGTCTGCCTTCCACCCTCCTCCACCACCATTTCTTCACGAACCTAATTTTCCACCATTAGTGAAGGCCTTTTTTTTTTCCCCAACTCAAAGAAGAGGCTTTGATCTTCAGCTGTTGAGCATAGATTGGACAATTGTGGGGTTGGGTGAGTGTTGGCTGCGTATTGAGAGAGAGCTTCAAGGTGTGACAACACCAATTTAGTAGAGGAATATGGGGTGCACACCAAGTGTTCGAGGAAATTTCTAAGTGAAGAAAATGACTCTAAGGGAGAGGAAAACCGCCAGGAAGAAAAAGGTAACCCCTCATAGGGCTGAGGACCCTTTTAAGTTTGTCAACCGAGTGGTAGAAAGGATGTTTCATGATTCTTTGGTCACAAGAGCATTTGTGATTGAATAAGGATTTTACAAACCAAATGCGTATTTTAACCTCATCATCCAGCATATGAAATGGAACAGACTTTGTGAACACACACCACAGGGTGTGGCTCCTTTAGTAAAAGAATTTCATTCCAATCTTCCCTTTAGGGATGGCACTAAGGTCTTTGCAAGAGGAGTTTGGGTTCTAGTTGATGGTGCCATAATCAACAGTGCATTCAAGCTTCAAGATGACGACATCGAAGCTTACCAAAACTTGTGGAACTCACCAAACTATGATAAATTTGTTGGAAGTGTTGACAGAAAACTCAGTCCAGTGGAAAACTAACTAAAAAAAATGAAGTTCTCAATTTCCCTATAACTGGCCTCTCACCAGCTTCTAAGGTGTATGGCATTACTTTATATCCTCTAGACTGAAGCCGAGTACACGTGTTTCTTTACTGAGCAGAGAAAGGGTTATACTGAACTTTGAAATTGCTAAGGGAATTATTAAGGCAACAAATAGGAGCAATAGAGTTCCCACTCACACCCCACCATTACTATGCTTTACAAGATAGCTGGGGTGTAGCTCTCATAATCTAAAGAGAGATGCTCAAGTATGTTACCTCTCCCGTCACCTAAAGTAAAAAAGACTACTTGAAATTCACGTCTTGTTGTTGAGAGTGCTGAAAGAGAAAATGAAGCAGGAGATGAGCAAGAAGAAAAATATGAAGGTGAAGAAAAGGACAAGCAAACTATGCAACCCATTAATCTGAGGGTCATCGAGCTCATAGAAATACTTATGGAGGAAAGACAAGAAAATGATGTCAAACAAAGAGTTGTTATGGAGTTTTTATACGAGCAGCAGAAGCTCATGATGATGTGACAGGAGCGGCACATGGAGTACCTTACTCAATTGATCTAGCATAAGCACCAGCCTGGATCTTTCTTAGCGGTGCCACCTACACCACCTTCACCTTTTGTTTTCCCACCTTGGCTGAAAGAACTACAATCATTGACTTCACCATCAGACGAAGAGCAAGAGGATGACTAGAGAGTGGAGTTTTATGCTTCCCCACCTTATTTTCTTAACATTGGGGACAATGTCATTTCTAGTTTGGGGGTGGTTTGTGCATGAATTACTTCGCTTTATTTGGATCTAGTAACTATATTTGAGCTTTGAACTTGTTTTCTCAGTTCTAAAGTGTTTTATGCTTAGTTTATTTCTAATTTCTAGTTTGCTCTTGTGATTTAGTCAAGCTTAGCGAACCACATGGATTGGTTTTTGCATGCTTTGTGGTAGGCTAGTTGTTGATGAATGAATTATGAACATTTTATGTTCACATATTTTCGAGCTTGAATGTTGAGAAACATCAAGTTGTTAGCTTGCTGCTAAGATGCTCAATTTTGATCCAAGAGTGTGAATAACTTGTGCATATTATGAAAAACCGTAAACAACTTTGTTATCTTGTTTTAAGTTAAGTTGAATGTTGGTAGTTATGTTGATGATGAAAAATATTTGAACTCTCTAGACATAGATAATGTTAGAGCAATGGGACTTAGAGCATAAGGTTTTGACCCTATAAGTTGACCTTTTAGGCATGTACTGACATACACAGCATAAGGTCTTAATACCCTTGAGAATCAATTTTGCTCAGGTTATAGAAGGTTTATGAAAATACATCTAATTTGATCTCCATGGTTTCTAGAACTTGTTCAAGTATCATTCGAGGCAAAATCCTAGGCAGAGCAACAATTAAGAAATGATTTAGGCCATCCTTGGATCTATTAAGCCTTTCAAGCTACCTTATTAACTATGTAATTGTCTATAGCACCCTATTTGAGCCGTATAGCTTTCTCTGAAAGCCAAGTATGCAACATATAGCCTTCCTTCCCATAATCAATCTTTAGTAAAGAACCCCCATTTCTGCCCATAATATACCATGTTGAAGCCAAGTGATAGTCGTGGTCGACTTATGGTGTGGGTTTAGAATGATGAAATTTAATCAGTTGGAGGATTGATTGAAGTGTGTGTATAAATGGTGAAACTCAAGAAGCATACATAAAAATAAGGAGACAAACAGAAAAAGTAAAAAGATGAGAAAATAAGCAAAAAGGAAAAAAAAATAAATCAAGGGGGAGTTTGTATGACCTAGTAGCCTTCCTACCTTTAGTGATTAAGTCTGAAGAGATGTCTCGACACCTAGTACCCTAAGACCAATTGGTCTAGGAACTGTTGACCTAAAGCTCGTTAAGGGTAGGTAGAAAGCTTAATGAGGTTAGACATTATAATCGCCTCCACACTCAGGCAAAATAAAGAGCTGATTTCTTGAAAGGATGACTAGGGTTTACTATGATAGAAGAGATGCAACCAAAAGTTCGGGGTTACTTGAAATTGTTTCAATGGTGAAGATGAAATGTACGTAAGGATGATCCATGAGCACTAAAGCATAGCATGATTGTCTGCGTAAGTACGAGCCTAAATGACCTATTCATCTACCTTTACCCAAGCCATATGCTGAGAAAGCTTCAGAAAAGACTGCCTGGCCTTAAGAGTCAAGGCTCGTCTACCATAAAGTGGGAGATTGTTATGACTAACAAGTTTATGGGACTTAATCACTTAATGTAAGGAGATCATCATTGGACTTGTTCAATTCTCATAAACTGCCTAACTTGCAAATATTGGATTGAGGAAGACCACACACACAAAGAGTTAAAGCCAGATTCAAATTTCATCAAAGGTCGAGTCCTTATTTTTTCGCTGAATCAGCCTCGGCATTCCTCCATGTTCTTAGGGAGGACGACCCCTAAGACGAATATCATGCATACCTTCATGAAGCTCATCTATTTTGTTTAGATAATAAGATTATGGGAAATGACTTTGTTTCTTTTCTTGAGGACAAGTAAAATGTTAAGTTTGGGGGTGTTTGTTAGGTGTGAATTTACATAGCATTTGAGCATTGCTCAAGTTCATTATGATCTTTGATGCAAAATTCACACCTAGATCATGCAAATTTATCATAATTTCTCTCCTTACACATTTTGCAGAAATCATGATGAAGAACAAGCATTTTGGAGCAAGAAACAAAAAAGGAAAAGGCAAAGTGCAACTAAACAGTGCATGCCATGGCATTGAGTCATATGTTGCGATATGGAAACAATAACATTGGAGCATAAGTAATAACATGGCATTGGAACTAAATTTCACAGCATCCAAGAGAACCTAGGGATGATCACACATGGATATGCCACGACATTGGATTTACATGCCACTGTATTAAAGAAGAGAAGAACGTAGTATTCAACACTGGTATGTCGCAGTATCTAGCAAAATTCTAGACTTTGAAGCCTAATTTAGCTACAATGTCGTGGAATCACGAGCCAAATTTGGAAATTTTGCCATTCTCGGCCCAATTTTTAAGCCCATTTACCAAATTACTATATAAGCTCTCATTTCTTTGTTTTGGGAAATTAAACTGCAAAGAGAGAGCACACTCTTTCTTAGTGGCTTCTCTCTTTTTTTAGAATCAACTTAGGGTTTGCTTTTTATTGGATTTTACCTTTGTCATTAAGAGCTGAGAGGTTTTCTTGAGATTATTCTAGAAGAATTGAAAATTGGAAGGAGAAGGAAAGCAAGGATTGAAGACCATCATCTCTTTAGATTTCTTTTTTCTCATTTTCTCATGTCTTTAGTTTCTCCTATTTTGTATCAGTTCTTAATGATGTTCTAATTCCATAACCTAGGATTTTGACTGTAATTTGGATATGAAACTTATATTAATGTGTTGATTTTATCTCTCCTCGACCAATCGGGTTGTTACTTGCTCATCGATTCATGTTTCAGGTTAATCTGGCTGATTCCTGATCCCCTTTAATATGTTTGTGACATGTTACAAGATCTAAGAAGTGCATAAGAGGTTAGATCTAGATGAGTCAGCTTAATTTTCTAGGTAATAGAGATATTAACAGGAATTATGAGGCATAATTGAGTTTCTTCGTTAACACGCGCCACTAAAGCCCCAGTTTGAGTCAGAAGCAATATATACCTAGTATTAGTTGATAAATCATTAGCTTTCGAGAGAGGCTAATGATTAATTTTGTGAGACTTGCCTTGAGCATGTGTTCCAATTGACTTGATGAGAGAAAGTTCATCATAATATTTGGAGATATCCATTTACATCAAAATCCTAGGGCCTTTTATCTAGTATTGTTTTCCTCTTAGAGAATTCTAATCTTTTTTTCCCCCTGATAGTCATTTTTTTTGTTCTTGGAAATCTTGGAGTCCTTCCTTTACCTAGCTGGGATATAAAAGAAATCATCCTAATTTCAATAGTTATCACCCAACTCCTTGTGGTTTGACATTCGGACTCCTCGAGTCCACTATATTACTTGTAGGCTCATACACTTGCAGATATAATTGCATAGCATTATCATCATAAATAGACCAACAATATCTCTAATGCTCCAGTTCCCTCATGAAGAAGAAAACAAGGCACTCTTACCCCCATGTCTTCACTAAGACTTTCCATACTGACCTTGCTGTTAGTTAACCTAGTTCTTACACATAGGAAAATGACCAAAATTCTGTTAGAGAAGTTCTCTAAAGGCAATCGCCTTAGCACTTGTTGTACGTGATAGGTTTCATCAAAGGTCTCAATAATTGATATTCAGATTTCAAATCGACTTAAATCTTCAATCTGGATAAATGAAAATCATGATACATAACATAAAGATGAAGAAATCATGATGAGATCATGATAATAAGATTCCTATCATGTGAAATTATGTTAGTATCTAAATTATCCCTTAGTCATAGATCGATAAGATCGATTACTGTTAATCCTGACAGACAGCACATGCCATACTTTCATTGATCAAGCATTAGGATCTTAAGTAAATTGTGATCATGAATTGATTAGAGTTTATATGTGGATGCTTAAGTAAGAGCAGCTAAGTACACGTAGACGGCATGAGACAAATTCTGCTATGGATTATTTATTTAAATGTAGATGATTGTCTCATCATAGCAATGGTGCATGTATCCTTAGACTTTAGGTGCTCAAGGATATCTTGGATGTTGATTTCGTACTTTGACCTTGATCCATGGTTCCTGTTGGAGGTCACTCTTTAGGTGATAGTTGGGTACAACTTAAGGTATTCAAAGGTAATTGAGTAGCTAACAAAGGATTCACCACTCCCAATAGAGGAAGAGTATACCTATGGCCTCTTGTCGGGATCATTACTCGAGAATCTATGGCCATAATGGAAATGCCATGAAGAGTGCCTTTAGGTGTATAACTGATGAGTAATGAGTCCGGGGACAAGATCTAATATCAGTTAGACTAGATGTGGCGAGCCAGTCTAGTGGGAACTACACTTTGTCCATGCTCTGAACCGAGTGGGGTATAGTTTGGTGAAAAGACAAATTGCATGATATTTGTCTATGGAAGGGTTTGTAGTCAGACCACTAACTCTTCGGTCAATTGGGGATCATGATGTGTTGCTAAACGCTACTCATGACTTGCTTAATTCACTAGTTGAATTAAGTGGCCAACATAACCGGGAACCTAATAGGTCACACGCTTAGAAGATGAAGACTTGAGATAAACTGACTGATGATCCAATCATATGGGACTTACTTTGTGGATTAGACCGCTTCAGACGAGTGGAACTCCTAGACTACAAGACTCATTTTGAGAATAGGATAGAAAGCTACTCATGGCTTATGTCTATGAGAGGGAGCACATGCTACCATGCATGGAGATGCATGTAGCATATTCCATCTTGAGTGAGGGCGTTTTAGTCTTTTCATAGGGTAGGTTTCTCCTATAAATATGTTGTTATGGGAGAAACCCTAAACCTAATGGGTGATGTATGAAACCCTAATCTCTAAACCTTGAGAGAGTTGTGAGTCTTTAGTTCTTGAGAATAACAACCAAGAAGAAGGGAGTTTTTCATTCTTCTTCATCCCTCGTTGAGACTAAACTTAGCTAGCACCGAGTTTTCTTTAAACTCCATCTCCTTGGAGGTTTTCGGGTCCCCTCTTCTTATGGATATCGTTAGAGACGAACCAAGGACGTGGTTCATTTATGGTCAAGCTACAAATCACCCTCCAAGGGAAGATCTACAAAGTTATATGATGCTTTGATCTTTTGGTTTAGGTTTTAGCCCGTTTTGATGAGCTAAGGTGATCCAAATGGTGGGATTCCGATTTTTTTTTTTTTTTTTACTTCTGTTATGATGCAGTGCTCTTGTCACTATGGAATCCCTACAATGGTATCAAAGCTCACTTAGTTTAATCAAATCGAATCTTTGTTGAGATTTTTCAATTTTCAGTACCCATGTTTTTCAACGGTTCAAAAATGGGATTTTTGCTTTGAAAAGGCTTGATCCAATGTTCTTTAAGGAGAAGATGGTCCAGGATTAAGATGATCTACTTGTGAAAGGAAGTTGGCGATTCCTAGTGACTACATAGTGTATTTACAAGAAATTGATATTGGAGCCGAAAATGATCCTGAAACATTTTCACAAGCCTTAAGTCAGGAAACACTATCTATGGTATAATGCTATGAAGGATGAGTTAGATTCCATGAAGAGAAACAAAGTCTAGGACCTTATAGAGTTGCCTCAAGGGGCGAAGGCCATTGGCTGTAAATGGGTCTATAAGACCAAAAGAGACTCATTAGGCAACATTGAAAGATATAAGGCGCGACTCGTTGCTAAGGGATTCACTCAAAAAGAAGGAATCGACATAAGGAGACCTTTTTCTCAGATTCAAGAAAGACTTTCTTTGTATTATTTTGGCATTAGTTACACATTTCGACCTTGAGTTGCAACAAATGGATGTGAAAACAGCTTTTCTTAATGGTGATCTAGAAGATGAGGTATACATGAAATAACCTGAAGGTTTCTCTTCTAGGGAAGGTGAGCATTTGGTTTACAAGCTTAAGAAATCCATATACAGTTTGAAACAAACCTCCCGTCAATGGTATTACAAATTCCATGGTGTAATTACTTCATTTATTTTCTTTGAAAACCCCATGGATCAATGTATATACCAGAAGGTAAATGGGAATAAAACTTGTTTCCTTGTTTTATACGTGGATGACATTTTACTTGCAACCAATAATAAGGGAATGATGCATGGAGTGAAACAATTCCTCTCCAAAAACTTTGATATGAAAGATATGGGTGAGACATCTTATGTCATTGGCATTAAGATCCATAGAGATAAATCTCGCGGTATTTTAGGTCTATCATAGGAAATCTATTAATTTCATGTAACTGATTCGCATGCAAAGTAGGGTGTACTGGAATCAACAAAATTTGTATCCTAGGTCTTTACCGCGCAGCGTAGCTACTCGCAAAGATAAAGGGTCTAGGGCCTAACACTGGGATGGGTTTTCTTGTGAGAGAAGAGTTGGCAAAGCAAAGGAAAATGGTGTTTCCTCTTGGATTTTTAGGATTCAGTGAAAATACAGGGTAAATGGTTGAAAAACTGAAATAAATTGAAATAAAAGTTAAAAGAGAACTCCCTAAGTTCCGCTACTAGGCTTAGGGTTCTAAGTCAACCGACATGTCCTCGGGTCTTTTTCTTTGTGTTGGGAAGGATGACCTATAGTCATTTCTCGAACCGGATCTTCATTTAGCTTTAAAACCTAAGCCCTAAAAGTTTTCCTCTTGAACAATGGCATTTAATGAGCATAAATGCTCCCAGACGGTGAGAACACACCTCCTAAACCTACCCTACAGTAACTAATAGGAGAGAACTAACCTGGTATCGCGGGATCTAGTGATACATCCACTGAATCCAAAAATCTTTCCAACACACTTTAGCGAGGACATGCCTGGGGAGATTTTAACCTAAAGTGAGAAGCAGAACTGAACACCCATAAATGCTACATGAAAAGCAAGAGAACAATACCTTACTCAAAACTCCGGTTCTCAAAGTGGCCTTCCCCTTCAAGGATGAGGGGGTTTTAGCCGAACATCCCTTGATTTGTCATCATCAAGGGGTGTTTGGCTGGTGAGAAAATGCAAGAAAGTGAAGAAAATGGAGAGAAAATCACAAACCAGCGGGAGGAGAGGAAACTTGGTGCCCAATTTTATTGAGTGATTGATGGACTGAAAGTTGATTGATGTTACAAGCTTGACTGAGCTTATATAGGTGCTCAGTATCATGGAAATTACAAAAATGTATAAAGGAACCAAAATTACACTGGGCGGTGATTCAGACAAAGCCATAAAAAGCGGTCAAAAGTAGTCAACAGAGTGAAGTGGGGAGTGTTGGTTGCGAATTTCGCAACTGCTGAATTTGTTTGTTGCGAATTTTCACAACCCTTCAAATTTTCATCGTGTCTTCCTTCTTCAGCATTTTTGTCTAAATTTCCTTGGTTCGATCATGCATCTCGAATTCGACTAAGGTTCATCGGTTTGAATCTGATTGAAGATAATGAGGCATTTTGGCCCGCAAACCACAAAATACTACAAAATGTGATTAAAGAAGAAAGCCTGACCTCAATGTATCAACTGGGTTATTTAAGTTGATTTAGCATACAAAAGTGCCTAAAACCTGTTTATAAACAGGCTCAAAATAAAGACTATTTAGCACTAATCACTTCACCGCATGTGGCCAAGCAATCTGTAGCAATGATAAAAAGAAGGACGATCATGCAAAGGTGTGTAAGGAAAAGGGATCATCTGCTCAAAAAGTGTGTGTATAAGTAATGCCTTACCCTCGCATGAAAATCGGACTCAGATAAAAACCAAAGATGGGAGAATAAATGCTATACAAGAACAAGTTTCGTAGCGTTGTCCATTCCAAGGAACAATCCGAACTTCCACCAAAGTTCCAAGTGTTTAGGGTTATCGCTTGCACCAATGTCGCTAAGCTACTCTCCCAATCGTTATCACAATGCTTTAGATTGTCGACCAACCTAGTTATCCGTTCCACTTTATTTCACACTTTTATTGTATCAGGATGCAATCCCGAGAACCCCGACTTCACCAAAGTCCGTAACTGGATCCACACCGATGACCCCAACCAACTAAGGTTTAGGGCATCGTCAAAAGGATCTTTCGACCACTAACTCTACTGTGTTTCACCCTCGACTTCTAATGATTTCTAATCCAACACCACTAACTCATGCAAACTCCACCCATCCACCTATGTAGTGAAAGCACTAAGTCGTGGCTCCTCAACCGCTTGGTTTAGTGGCACCAGTTTTAAAGGTTTATCATATACCCTGATCGTTTCTGTTTCAAGGCAAAGCTGTCGCGGCTTTTCTATTCTCTTTTCTTTTTTTCTTTTTCTTTTTCTTTTCTTTTCTTTTTTCTTTTCGGAAGACACACGGCCTTATTTTCATAGTGGTCCTTAACCTAGCTTCGCGTCGCCAACGAATCTAAGGCCGGTTTTGCAAAGTAAGGGGGGGATGCAGCTTCTCAGCCTATTGACGAAAACTGACGTGCACTGTGTGTGGTTAGCTAAAAGTGGATGAAAAAGATTGAATACCAGGGTCTTCAACCGACTAACAACTCAATCATGCATGGAACTAATCTATCATTGATGGCATTTTCAGTATTTCAGTTTTTCAACTCACAGGAGAGGCAAACCATACAAAAAAAAATGGGGGCGCAAAATTGGTTGCAAAAGTGTAGAAACATGGAGCTGTATGAAATATATAACAGTGTATTTCACAAAATTTTCAACTTTTTCAAAATGAAGTATACAGCAAGCCATTAACATACAAAATGGGCTTACTGGAAAGGTGGTACAAACATAACTAAAATCAAGAAGATGAACATCACCTTAACACTAACTCTCGTCTCCCCAACCAAGCATGCCATTGTCCGCAATGGGTAGGACTGAAAGTTAGTGGAGGAAGTAGTACCTCCCGCCTAAGTGGTCACGAAGAACTGATCCCCACCGACAGTCGAGGTGCTGCCGGTGGAGTGGCTAATGCTGATGCAGCTGCCAGTACATCTAGGGGATCTACTAGGGCTGGGGGTAGAGGAGCTGATCCTGCTGGGGGAGGGCAGCAGAGTTCCAGCAGGACATATGAGAGACCGCAGGAGGCTCCATGTGACTGAGTCGCATGAGATCACCGATTCTTGCAAGGTAATGGCACCGTCCGAGCTATGGTAACTTTACATGAGCCATCCCTATCTCGCGGAAGGTATGGCTGGCGCCTTCAAATGAAGCCGCAATGGTGGAGAACGTATGGATCGCTCCATGATAATCGAACTCTTAGTGAGATGGTAATGTACCGCCGAGGCAAAGTTGGCAGAGGTGTTCTACCCACTTATCTGAATGAGCAGCTGGGTAATGGGGCTTCAGGGCTTTAAAGGGATGTAGGGCACCGGCCCGGGAGGTATTGGAGCCGTGGGTAGGTGGAGCCGGAGGAACTCGGGATGCCGATCCTAAGGAGGCCGGAGCCAAGGTCTCGCAGCTAAACTGCTGTGGGCAGGTCCTCTAGTGAATACGCAGTCATTGTCTCTGGGCTGGTCCCGGAGGGGGAAGATGAAAGGCATAAGGCATGACCTGCCACCGATCGACAGTAAGGGTGGCCTCACAGCCATGACGACGCTCCAATCGGAGCTCGACCGGGAACCCGATGTGCTTTAGCACCGCATGGAGTCAATGAAATAGGAGTAGGCGTGACTCACGGTGGCGCACTAACGGTGGACCCAATCCTCGGCCGAACAAGGCCGCCATGACAAGCTCCCGCCGGGTCGAACCAAGAGTCTCTAAAATACGATACAAAGCCTCCAAAATAGCTCATCTCCTTTGGACGATGCTAGAGCGAACGCATTGCACCAATATATGGTCTATCAATAGCATAGCGCTATGAGTCGCTTCAACAATATAGTGTCCCAATGTAGCATCCATGGATAGGCTTCCACCATCTCCGATCGGTGGGATGGGGCCACTATCTATAGTCTCATGACGCTGAAGTAGGGACCACACCCAAGAAATGGAGAGGAGTCAGGATGCAGAGGCCCAAAGTATCCCCGTCTCGCCGATGGAAAATGCGTAGTACGCAGTCGCCTTTTCCTAGACGCCATCGCGGTGATAAAACCGGCGACTACCCGAGGATAAAAATAACGACGCAAAGGTCACACCCAAGTGGTATCTTGCATGAGAGCATGAGTCCCGAGCTCGGGTCCTCAAGAAAATGTCGGGAGAACGTAGTAAACCTCCCCGTGCAGATCTCTCGCCGCGAATAGTATTCCCCGATTTCGGCTACAATGGAAGTAAGGCCTCCCGATAACGGATGCAGTGGATAGAACCGAGCCCCACAATGCCCGATAAGGCTGGCAGGAGGGTGGCGCCAGTATCGAGGTGGACGACTCCCCTGGGCCTGAAGTCCGGGCCCTCCGAGCTGGCCTCGGATGTGGTGGAGATGGCGGAGTGGGGCCAACCCTAGTGTAATACCTCCTCTAGGCAGGGGCCACAAAGGCAAAGCCCACGGGGGCAATAGGGCCGAGGAAGCAAAGGGCGACCGGGCCGCTGAGCGTCAAGCAGGCGGCCGGGTCATGGAGTAGTGGCGCACTGCCGGGTAAAGGCGATGGCCGCGGGCCTGGACTCCAGTCGACGATGTGTAGGGAGGTCCGACGCACCCGCAGTCGGAAGGAATGAGCCCCACGAGTCTTTGCCATTACTAGGCTAGAGGAGATCAAATTTGAGAGGGAAAGGGGAGTTTCAGAAACTGGGAAGGTGAAGGTGGAATGAAAATGAAGGACAAAAGGGGTTTATATAGGGGGAGGGGGGTAGGTGGAAAGACATGGACAATTAATGTCCATAAATTCCCATTAAAGGAGTAGCTCGAAAAAAAATAGGGGGAATTCATGACAGAGCGAAACTAAGGGTTGTGGAGATGAATAGTGCACCGCGAAATTTCGCAGTTCCAAAATCGCCGCATGTACCGCGGCAGTAACACCTCGCAAAAAAAAAAAAAAAAAAAAAATATATATATATATATATATATATATATATATATATATATATGAAAACCAAAAAGATGTGAGGAGTTAAACTTGAAATTGAAAATTTTAGGATATTAAGAAAAATCTTGATTAAAACTTAAAATAATGTAAAACAAAAATTCCATCAAAAATTTGAGCGGTTTCCAAGTTCCTGCAGGAACCACTCCCACGTGTGTAGCCAAGAGGTTTATGAGGGGTCCAGGAGGAGAAGCTCCTCCACGCTGCGCTTGAATCCAAATTTTCTTCTCGTTCCTTTATGCTAAGCATCCCGCCTCCTCGTGGTAGCTGGGGGATCACCAAGTGCAGGAGGAGTGGGACTGTGTAGTTAGTTCATTAATCGCTTCATTGTTCTTCACGCTCTTCCCGGCCTCAGGTGGTAATCGTGTTTTCCCACACCAGACCACTCTCGTGCATACTTCATCCGACCCGCCTCATCTTCTGATGATTTATGCTTGTTGCCTAGGTGGAAAATATTGAGCTCCAGGGTCATATTGCCAAAGGTGAGCTGCATGACTCCATTCCGGAAGTTGATTATGGCATTAGATGTGGCCAAGAACGGCTCCAAGCATGATGCAGAACTCACACGCCCTCTCGCCACAGCGCTCGTATCAAGAACCACGAAGTCAATTCGATAATAAATTTATCCATCGCACAAGACATCCTCCACTATTCCCTCTGGGATTTTCACAACCATCCACCCACTACATGGCAGACACCAGTAGTTTCAGCTCCCCAAACCTAACTGTCAGACACCGAGTATGGCAAGAGGTCGAGACTAAATCCCAAATCCAATAAAGGCCTTTATCTATGCAGCATCCTCCAATGTTGACTGAGATGGTGGGGATCCTAGATCTTTGTATTTCACCAAGGTTTTGCACTGGATGATTGAGCTGACTTGTTCGGGCCAAGAAGACCTTCATAATGCCCAACCCTTTCGACCGTGTGCAATGTGTCCTTTAGAAATTTAGCATGTCGGATCGCTTGATCATGTCAAGCAATGGATGTTCACTTTACCCGCCTTTAAAGACTTAGGATTCCTTCTCGATTGAGGCCTTCTTGCCTCTCGTTGCTTAGAAACTGGCAGAGGCATGCTCTTCTTCATCGAATCCTCTTGATGAATATGCGGATCCGCTGCCCACTCTTTCTCCGTTTCTCCAAAAGATGTTCGCACCGGTTGGTCAATTTCCTTACCACTTTAAGGTGATAATGGCCTTAACTTCATCCATCCCAGAAAGTGCTCACCGGGCATAGCTTACCATGCACTCCCCTGTGATCGCAGTTGTTCGGGAAGGAATCTCCCTTGCTCCCGCACCCGATGCCGATCGGGTCAAACTTGTGATGATAGTCGTAAGGTATTAATTTGGCATGAACTGATTCCCCGGTCCGACCTAAATGGTAATCCGAACCGAGTTCAAAAGTAGAGACTACACAGGACTCTTTACCCGTTCTTTTTTTTTTCTTTTTCAAAGTCAACTTGCACCTCGGTATACAAAAAAATTTCGTAATAACAAAATCATTTACATACACAAAAGAACTACTACCTGCAGTGGTGTCCATCAAAATCTATACACATATACTAAGTCCCATTTACTTATACAAACACTTATACATATATATGTCTAATACAAACATCGAGATCTTTAAAACAAGCTTCCTCGTGAGCACCTATCTCCGAGATAGCCCGATTACCGGTGTGTGGAATGTCCCGTCCTTTATCTCCTCTTTCAAGCATCACAATGATTAAACACCCGTGCTAAGCTTTACGCTTTAATAAGAAACATATAAACAGTAATTCACCTATAACAATAATCTGTCACACAATCTTTTACATTTACTTTCCTTATGCATATAACTAAGTCTATTCGTACAGGACTTTCTAACTCATATCATATTACACATAGGTTTCAGATCCTTTTCGTATTCCATATCATTATCACGGTCAGATCACTTCCATGTGTCATGTCTTTTACAAGTTTCAATTCATATCTTTCTACATGTATGACATGTCAAATCATATTCAAAGCAAACTTATACATCTACGATGGCAAACCGGAACATATCAAAGTCATATCAAATACATATGTCAAATTCCTAAACCGATACAATCGCGACCCATTTAGTTATCGCTTATTAAATTTTCGCTTTCAAAAGTGTCGCACCCGAATCCCGACTCGACCCAGCCTACGATCCAAGTCGGAGCCCACACTCCACATTTTCAATTATCTTCTCAAAACATTTCGTTTGGTTTTATTGGAATTAAGCTAAAGTGTCACACATGAACCCTCGAATTTAATTCGTATTAGTGGATCCCAAGTCTGAGCCCTACATTCGACATTTCTGCTAATTATCTTCAAAACATGTTGTTTGTGGTTATTCCATTTTAGACTTTTTTAATTACACTTAAGACTTAAATTCAAGCCTACAAACATTTACATAAAATAATGCCTTTATATCCACATATACTCATGCTATTCATTTTCGTATATTTATTTTTTAAAAAATTATTTATCATCATATCACAAACATACATTTTCAATGCAATAATTCAATTCACAATTCAATTTATGAGATTTAAACATATACATAAACCCCATTTACACTCACAATGTTGGTTATTTCCACTTTCACTATTCAAATCACATTTCTCGGCTGTGATTCATTGATGAATCCCGGGCCCTTATTATCATTCCTAATGTGCCTACACATTTTAACACCAGGTCTCCCATCATGACGATGCCACAGCACCCCGACATGTGGTATCAATTAAATGCCATACGCCATCATGACGATGCCGACGGGTGCATCCCACCAAGTGGGAACATTTTTTCTTCAATGCCATACGCCATCACGACGGATGCCACTGCGCATCCACCCAGCCGATATCGGTCACCCCCTGTAGGTGCCTTCGTGATGACATTTGTGCATCCCGTCAGCATTTCATTCATATATCAACTGTCTACATTTGTAATGGATTTCGTTTAATGAACTCAGCTTTATCATCATGCACATTCATTCGGGTTTTCAAATATCACATTTAATTTCATATTCACTTTGATCACATTTTCGGTACGATTCGCTTAATGAATCCCGCTCCCATTTCATCATACTACATTCATTCATCAAATACTACATTTCACTCATATTCACTGTGATATCTTTCAAAGATATGCCTAATCTGTGTACTTATTTCATATTATAACGCCTCAAAATACTCCCTATAATTTTTATAATAATTTTATTATATATTCGTATGAATTGAGTCAAATTAGTTTTTTCGTAATTTGATAACAAATTGAAAATGTAAATTTAAAGAGCGAAAGTATATGATTGAATAATATATAAATTGAGAAATGTATTGAACTGAAATAAACCCAAGTGAAAAGTGAAAATGTAAAATTTAGGAAAAATGAGGACCTAAGGGTCAATTGCTATAAAGATTCAGATATTAAGAATCGTGATAAAATGAATGGCTAAAAGTATAATAGGAATGTGCTGGAGAATTGATAGCTGTGTGGCCAAATGGGCCTTATGAGCACTAAGTGACTTAAGAGCAAAGGGGGAAAATGAGAAATACAAAGTGCGGTGAGGCCAAACAAGGTTTTACACTTTGCTGGATTGATAAAAGACTAAACTTGTCTTAGAGCTCTATTTTATCGAGCCATCCCGCTTTTGGAGAAGCGGAGGAGAAATGAGGAGAAAAGCTGGCTTCAAAGAAGAACGGGCTTTGGTGTGATTTCTTCTCACTTGCTCCTGAAGACTAAACAATTGTTACAAGAAGAGATTGGAAGAGGTTCAAGGTAATGACTAAACCCTAACCTCATCTTCTATGATTTGGATTTTTTTTGGGAGAAAAGTCCTAACTTGAGGAAAATGTATTTTCATTTATTCTAAACCAATTTTTGGTTGTTTTGAAGTGATTCCATATGGATTTTTGATATGGGATGGCTGAGAAGATTGGTAGATGAAAAATGTGGAAAATTTGCAAAATCCCGAACATCCCGAAAGGTGAAAACGAGCACTGCACGTACAGCTCAAGCTGCACTCAAGATATCTTGCAGCAAAATGCGCAGGTAACCCTGCATATGCCGTTGAACCCGTACGCACACCTCTGGTAGTTAACTGCATCGGCATGTGTCAAGGTCAGTATTCTGCATGTGTAGTTCCAGCTTTTGACCTATTTTCGCACCGTTAAGTCCTCGTATTCAGATACCATGTTCAGACCTTAAGAACGATTAATGGGGCTCAATTAAGGTTGGCACTGGTGAAAAATGTAATCAGACTCAACGCCGAGGCCGGTTAACCAAGACTTTTAACAAAATAAATTGTAATTCACTAAAATTGTTAACAATTTGTTTATCCACTAAGGAGTGGCGTGAATGTTATTGACTAGGACGTTATGATCGCCTAACCTAAAGACCTAGATCAAGAAAAGGTCAAATTCGATGCTTCAGCTTGTTCTCTGACTATCCTTATCTAAGTATTGGTGGTTTATCAATTAACTATGAATGAAAGCAGGATATAATATTTAGATGGAGTGGCGATTTTGTGATAATACGTAAAGGGAATAGAAATGTGATAATTGAAACCGAATAAATGTGAATGTGATGATAAGGACGGATTCATCAAATGTAATCCGTCATAAATGTGAACTAAATAATATACTGTTAATCATTTGACGGATGCACCACCAAGATCCGTCACTAAGGCACTCAAATTAAGTCCAATGTCCCTCGGGCGGAGGTAATCTAAATGATTAAAGGCCCAAAAAAAAGTACCATTTTAACCTTATATTATGGGTTTTGGAGTGCTTTTTGTGTAACAATCATGCGCACTAACCCGATTTGCCACATTAAGGTCCCTGCCGTATTCACCGACGCATTTTGTGCAATTTTTGCGCTTTTTAGAGCTAACTATGCCAAAATTGTCGAATGATCCAGCTCAAGAATTCAAGTCAAACTCAACATTGCATCAAAGATCAGAAGGAAAGAAGAGCAAATGGGCACACCACTTTGAAAGCTTTCCCGCAGCACTGCCCTACCTCCAAGACTGCCTCCCGCTACCCGTCTCGGCCACGCTACACCCCGTTTGCTTTTGCTTTTTGCCTATTTCCACTCTGCAATAACCTTCCGATTTTGGGTTTTTGTAACTTCCTTACACTCTGAGTAATTCATAGTGTCTCAATTTGTACAAATTAAAAGATAGACTTGAATTTCTGATATACAAGAAGCGGAGTGCGCTCAGCCTTCCTTTTCCTTTTCTTTCCTTTCTTTCCATTTTTCTACGCAAACACCTCCGAGGATGACAACAGAGGATGTTCTATTAGACCTTCTTCCTTGAAGAGGACGTGTCATGGCTAGGGTGTGAGGTAACCTTACCAGTTCCTGCTGAACCACGATATGGCGCATAGTTCCCGCCACTTAGGTTAAAATCCTTAAGCATGCTCTCTTAATGTGTATTTGGTAAGCTTTTCGGGTTCAATGGATACTTTCACTCAGATCCATTATATCTGCTATTTGGTTCTCATGAAGGGTCAAGGAGTAGGGTTTAGAGATGTGTTTTCACTATTAAGGACATTTATGCCCATTTAAATGCTATGTTTCAAAAGTGAAAATCTTATAGGTTTAGTTTTTAAAGGAATGAAGATCCTGCCTCTGGGAACACTATATGTCAACCTTCCCAACTCGAGGAAAAAATACCCGGGACATGGTTACCTTAAAACTCAAACCAGGTCAACACTCAAGCGCGTTCTATTTTACGCTTTTTTTTCTGTTTTCGCTTTACCAAGGAACACCTAAAACTCCCCTGCTTTTACCAAAGCCTTAAAATCCAAATTGAATTCACCATTTTCTACCACCTGTAAGTCACAAGAAAACCCATCCCTCAGTTCGAATTCTAGATCACTTGAGGCATCACAGTAGCTTGACCACGGGCAGAGAGGAGGAATCTTAGGTAGAGAACATTGTTGGATTCCACCAGCCTACCGGCACTGAATCAACCAACTGGCATCCGTCATGGTTTCACGTATGGTATTGAAGAAATGTCCCACTCATGATTCACTAACCGGATCCGCCATGATGGCGTATGGCATTTACCTGATACCACAGGTTTAAAAATCAAACGACATCCCAAGATGATGGGAGACCTAATAAGTGATACCACGTGGCTCGGGATGTAAGAACGCCAAACTGGCATTCGTCATGATGGGAGATAAAAATTGTTAAACGATAAGCACATTACTTAATGATATTAAGGGCGGATTCATCAAACGTAATCCAAATTGTGAATTGAATAGTCAAGGTGAAATAGCCAACATTAACGAAAGTGTAATGGGATTTTTATGAATATGCTTAAAATCTCTATGAATTGAATTGTGAATGAATTGTTGTATCAAATGCATGATATGATATGGTAAAGATTGTATATCAAAGATATGAAATGAATAGCAATAGAGTATATGTTATATGTTAGTATGTTTTAATGATAAATACATGCCGAAAGTTAAATTGAATATTGATTAGAATCAGATATAGAACCGCCCAAGCGCGAAAATGCTTAGCTGTAGTTTTAACTATGCTGTGCATCGTAAACAAAGAGAAGAAGGCCAAGATCGCACAGAGTCATAGAGAGATATCAAGGTGATAAGCATTCACTTTGCATACCTTTAACGTGGTGTTTTGTAAGCAAAGGGTTAAACCTCAAACTTGATTTTGTGATATCATTTGAAAGGGCATGAATGCTTTCCTTGTAAATGCACTTTGTTGATGTTTACGGCCCACCGAATTGTTGATTAGAATGATTATGGGCTCGCCTAAACCGAAACCTCTTCCAAGAACTAAATGAACATTAATAAATGTTTTGATAAGATAAATGAAACTGTTGGAGAACTGCTCGCTCGATCCTCTATTCGGGTCGGGCTTGAGGATTCAGTCATATTTTTAAAAAGAAAATTTAATAACACGGAAAATAAAAGAAATAAACCGAGCATCCCCGTTTGGCACCTCGCCATTCCTGGGTCTGACCGCCTGGCTACAACATATACTCATTCACGCACTCATTTCACACTCATTTACATCGCTTCAGAGCACTATTCATGTACTCATTTGTGTTTTTACTTCTGGTAAACTAACAAAAATACTGACATAAGAATAGAGTCGAGAACAAACATTATGAATAACAATAATTCAAATCTATGATATATATATATATATATATATATATATATATATTTCACAAATAGAACTCATAATCCCATCATAATCAGATTCGTTTCATATATCATTTATAGATCTACTGTGTTCTTATCTATTGATAAATTTTCTTAATCAAGCACACTTCGTTCATTCATGTATTTCCTCTATCATTTGGTTATCTTTTCAGTTATATGATGATAACTATATAACTTGAACGACATTTATGTGTCATGACATATTGTCTTTCTGCGTTCTATATTTACAAGCGGTTCATTTTCATTTTCCATCATATTCATGTTTCCTGAAGAACACATCTATCTGTATTGCATTTCTCAAGTCTATATCTACATCCTTTTCTAATGTGTATTCTATTTCAATTTAACCAGCTTTAATAGTACACTTAGTAAGTAACAATTAAATAGATATGATGAATTGTGTTATTAAATAACATATATAGATTTCAACAATTAGCTTCCACAGAGTCCAAGAATGTTCCATAATGGAGTCCTCAATCTAAGGAGTTATGCAAGTTGCAAGCCTTGACAAAAATCAACCATGAAGATTCCAAAGTTGTTAGTTAAACACCGCTCTTTAAGGTATTTTCGGGATCTTAACTTCACACTGACACTGGTTCTTTTATACCTTGGTTAGTTAAGGGGTTCTTCTCCAATTGAACTACCCAAATCGAGCACCGAAATCAAGTTATGTCCTGCAAAAATCAGATTACTTCATGATCAAAATCAAATCAAAATTATTGAAAATAGCCCCACTTTTGAGGAATTTCAGCCACTTTAGAGTCATATTTCAAGGTTCCTATTTCACGATGTTTGGTTTCAGTCTAATTTTAATCACACTAAATCACTCATTGATAAGAAATGGGCAAGTTATGGCCAAAATACGAACATTGTCCAAAATAGAGCATGGGTACCAAGCATCGATTGACGTAACAAAGTGGTAAATTTGGCATTCACTGTCACGACAGACTCACCCAGAACGTTCAAAGGTGGTTTTGCATCCTTCCATATCACACCAAATCAATCTGTTAACCACACACTTCAAAACGCATCATATTCATCTTGTAACCTTAATTTACTCAAATCATCTTTCAATACACATCTTATACACTCTATTGAACCCAAACATGCTTTCTATTCATATCTTATGTCAGTAGCTCAGGGTTTTACTCAACCTTAACTTCAAGAAATCTAGATTCTACTAAAACCGAAAGAAGAATCATAGCTCCATACTTTACAACCCTAGAACTCCAAAAACAGAAGGGTATGTGAATTAAATTTTTATAATAAACCCTAGAGAAACAAGGGATTGTGATGATTTCATGTACTCATCTTAGGTCAGTTTTTATAACCCAAAATGATGTATCCATACAAGAAAACCTAAGATCCCATACTCAGGTCATAGTTCCATACCTTTTTGCTCTTCATTTCTTCTCTTCTTCTTTCTCCTCTTCTCTTCTCTTCTTCTTCCTTCCTTCTTCTTCATCTTCTTCTCCCTCTTCCTCTCTACGCTTTTTCGTGGTCTTCGGTAAATGAGAGACCAATTGCTCTTATCTAGTCTGTTTTGTTATTTAAGCCATCTTTCATTTTCAAACATTTTTCTATTTTTGCAAATGAAATCTTCTTCTCTCTTTATTATTCTCAATCTAACTTATACATATTATACTTTGGCATCCCATCTTTTCTCTACCCCATAATTGCATAAAACCTATTGTTTTATGCCTTTATGTTCTCAAGTGCTAAAAAAGACTACTCATCTCTCTTGGTTTTATTTATTAATTCAGTGGTCTCAAGTTTATTTTCAAAAATTCCAATTAGCTAGAGTATACCCTAAACAAGTCTAATCTAGGCATATTTCTGTGCCATGAATTCTTTTCCGACGAGGCTTCTAAGGAGCCCATGAATTCTTTTACAGAGCTTTCACATTCTTTTCTATTCTTTGATCTCAACTGAACATTAATAGTTTTCTCGTCTTCTACAAAATTCCCACCAATCTTGGCCAAATTCACTTTGCTCAACAAAAGGATGAGGTCAGAGACGTCAATAGAGGCGGACCCATACCTGTGTTGGCTGACAAATCTGGGGTTATATACAGGTTTGAGTTTTCAGGAGAGGTTGGGGTGGTTCTTCCAAACTGATCGTGTGCGCGGCATCGGGTAATCAAATCAGCCTTATTTTTGCCTACTAAAATTTGCATGTTCAGCCATCAAAACCCCTACCGAGTATAAATCGGACAAGGTTCACCTCAATAGGACTGTGGATCGCAATCGAAACATAAGGCCAGGCATAGATGCCTCTAATCACCGCCTACCTCTCGTCGATTCCCATTTCAAGTTCTTCCATCCTTTTGTCAAGGTGACAACTTATTTAGTCTGCCATCCTCCGTTAGGGGTAACAACGCCTCCTGGGTTTACAGAGCGGCCTATGTTTGTCAATTTCCCTAGGATTCGTTCATCCCAAGCTTTGGAGGTCTCTGGAAGAACATAGTTGAGGAAGTCCATGGCTTCATCAAAGATTTTATTTATGAAGTCCCTTCACACATGGTCTCCAAGATTGTTTGCCAGATTCCACCGTGAGAAGTGATTGGCTGTGATCCATGTGTCAAAGCCACGGTGAGGGCATGCAATGATAGTCGTGATAATTTTCCAAAGACCGATAAAAATTTTCACTATTATGAGTCGCAAAGGTGTAGATTTGCCTCAAATTGTTGGTCTTGTATTTCAGAAGAACTTCTTCGTACCCCGCTCATGTTTTCCTCGCCGCTTTTCCGAAGCAAAACACACTCCCATTATTGTGGATTAGTCAAACAACAAATATATTCATATGGTTCATCAGAAAGTTAGTGGTCAAAATGAACCAATCGCTGAAAACTATTTTTGTTCTTTTTTGAATGGTCCAAATCAGGCTTCCTTCGATCGGTTGATTCATCAAATTCTTTCGATCCCCTAGCGCTGCCTTGAAACTTACTGACGACCAAAACGCATATATACTTAGTGGCACAATCACTAAAGGACTATTGTCTAACTTCTAAACCCGCACCATAAACTTGTTGAGACCAAAAAAATCAGAAGCAATCATTTTCGCAATTGTATTGGCCTCAAGAGTCGCAAGTGCACGTCACGGGCAATAAAATGGATATAAGTCCGTATATCGATCCTACGTGAGATCTCAAGAATTTAAATCAACTACTCCCGGACTACTTCCAAGCCCATACCATTCGACCATTATGATATTGGGGTCCAAATTAAGAAACTGAAATGAGTACTAGCACGAGTAAAATAAATGAACCATCAAATAAACCTGGAATATAAAGAATAAAGAATAAAGAATAAAGAATAGTTAAAGAAAATAACAATTGAATAATTATCTAGAGGACATAATTTATATCAAGTATAAGAAGTACCAATTCGTAGTTAATACCTGATAAAAACTTTTGAATATTTCAAAGTTTTAAATTGTCCACAAGTAGCAAGAAGCTTGACCTCCACATCTACATTTCATTATCTGAATTTTTCCTACTCTTCAAGTACAGGAATGAGATAACTACTTTTGTGCTGAATTTCCTTAACTCGGGTATTTTTCGTAAATACGTACCCATTTTGCGACCTAAAACCTTAGCTCCCAAGCATTTCCAGCCAAGCAAGGATGTAACTTCAAGATATTTCCTTCTCGAATTAGAATAGATCACTCCTCTTGATTAGATCTCACAACACGGATTCGGGCTTCTGATCATCCAACTGAGGTGAACTCTTTGTTGTTTAAATTGATAACCTCCGTTCAACTCGTCTCGATTTCAAGTGAGAAGAGGGATTATCCAAGTAAACTTACAAGCTCATTAGATCTCAATAGCAAAGCATTACCCTTCAAAGAAATGTTCACAACTCTATGAATGCCTCTCTCTGTATCACTCGTGAGACCTCCGAAACTCCTGAGTACAAACAAGCCTAACTGGGTATAAGAAACTGATATTCAGATCCTGAAAACATTAAACCCAAAACCATAAGTAAATTCATAACCGAAATTCATGGGTCATTGGAACGACATGGTGAAAGATAATTTATGACTATAAGATCTACTTAATGGAAGCCGGATTCTCAATTACTGAATACCATGCATAAAGATTCTCTCAACATAAGTAGTCGGTCCAACCAGTGTTTAATCGCAACGAATCAACTTCAAACATTCGTAGTAATTTGAAAAGAATAGAATTTGTGATTCGCCTTCCGCTCAAAAACGGGATAACACCCGCATCCGTAAAAATAAAATCAAAACCAGAACGGCAATCGAATCTAATCTCTAACTACCGAAACATCAAGAAAAGAAAAGAAAGAAAAGAAACTAAAAGGAGTATTAAAGAAAAGAGTCACCACCCGACTCTCACCGTGTCGCGCCGCCAAGCCGCTTCTCCGCTGGGCAGCTTCAGATTTATGTGTGGTTTCATTCGCCCTAATCCCAAATGGCATTCATTCGTGGATTTCAAAGTGGATCGCCCGTTATCGCTCAAGTCGCCAATTCTAACTCCCTCGTCAGCGACATCATCCATGTCGCTACATCGACCACGTCGCGACATCAACTTAAGTCCGCGTTTTCAACCTGATAGTCGCCTACGTCAGAAGATCGATCCTCGCCGCTGGCATCACTTTATGCCTGCGTTTCAATTAGTCGCTTCCTCGATGTCGCGACATCGGCGACTGGTCGCGACATCGCCGTCTTCGGCAGCCTTCAATCGATCGCTCATGATGTCGCGACTAACTTTGTCGCCATCGCCACGCTCTTTCGCAAATCTCTTCAATCGATCGCTCATGATGTCGCCTCAATCTCTGTCGCGACATCAGCCATGTCTTCGAGGTCACCGATACGCGGTCGCGACTTCAACTTCTCTCCGTCGCGACAACAGCCTTTCCGCTAACCCGCCTTCATCCTTCCAAACTCCGCTATAGCCTGCCGGCCTCTTGTCGCGACTCCTCCATCCCGAGTTGCGACATCAACTCTTGTCGCGACATCACAATGCTGTCACGACATCATTCCCTTAGCTTCCCGGCTCGATCCTTAGTCGCTTTATCCAGGATTCCCTGGCCACATCGCTTTCTGCTTATTTCTTCACTCTATCCCGCATGTCGGTGACCTCATAATACGGACTGGGTGGTATCTTAAAACCCATCAATGAATCAACCATTTGTTTCCATTCCCATTTCGTACCACTTCGTATTTTTAAGCTCCACCATTCACGTATTTTTCCACCGATTTTCTTCTTCTTTCTTTATACCGATTAGTACCCAAAAGGCTATTTCAACTCCATTAGATAGCTTCTATGCTTTATGCACACCATGCCATTTATGCCACTTGAAGTGTTCAAGTCTTCTTTAGTATCACTTATGCTCTGCTAGAGGTTATTTTGGCGGTTTATGTTTGCAGACCCTTTGGGAGTTCAATATCGAGACATAGTGACGACCATGAAGATTGAACTCAATCATTGTACCATCAATGGTACCAAAATAAAAGAAAGAATGAAGTAAAGTGATGGAAATCGACAAGAGAGGACAGAAGCAATGCAAAGGATGAATCAGTCTCAGACTTTCAGTAAGATCGCGAAAATTACCGATCGCGAAAATTTATGAATTTTTAGCTTAAAATTTTCGCACCCAGCGAATTACTAATTTTCGCTAGACACCAAGAATTTCACAGCACTGTTCCCAATAAATTTTGCATTACATCACATAAATTTCCTGTTAGCGGTAAATTTCGTTGTGTTTAATCACTAATCGCTTAGCACCAGATTAAGTTATCTTCTGGTGATTTCGTTAGCTAGCGAAATTTTGTCGCCTAGCGAAATTTTTTTGAGCCTTAGCTAAATTCAACGTTTTGTCATGCTTTGTAATTAATGCAACCCAACTTCCAATTTTGGTGTATTACTCTCTCCATTCCTAAAAATTAGCCAAATTGTTAGGCTTTCAGGGTATTTTCATACATCAGGCTCCATATAAGCCTCCCTCCCATTTTGTAACAAAAAAAGAAGAAATCGAGGAAGCACTTTGCAAGTTTTTATTTTTTATTCGTAGTTTAGTTAGGGTTTTGCTTTTCTCTCTCTCCTCTTTCCTTATTTTCTTGGCTGCTACAAACACCCTCTCGAGGATGACAACTCAAGAGATGCTTCAAGGTTTTTCAAAGAGAAGGAAGTTAGCTTGGTGGTGGGCATACGCAAAGTCAGCCCTCTTGTATTGCAAAGCTACAAGTACCGTGGTTTATGCCCTATCTCTCAAAATATGGTTGAATAGCATTGAATGTTATTAATTTGGCCATCACTTAACATGTGAAAGCCAGGATACAAGGCATACTTATTGCTGTATGCACTGCGGGTTCATTAGGGGATGGTCTTTACGAGCCTCCGAGATGATATTTAATGTTAGGTTTCAAACCTGGGGTGCATGTGATGCATGTTATCCGTGTTAACTCAAATAGGAGTTGATTTTGTAGAGGTTTGCTAAGGCACATAGATCCGCCAGCTTCGACTATAGGTCGTCATTATAACGAGGATAAAAAACCCAGGACACTGTCGCCTCTAAGTTAACACGTGGTTAGGTGACCTAACCAAAGTTAACTTTCACACTTCATTTCGCTTTACGCTAATCGCTAAACCATCACACTCGTTTTTGAAACAAAAATCCAAAAAGTCCAAATAGAAAGCCTTGCAATTCTTTTTACACTTATGCAAATATTCTAGGATGAAACCCCATCCCCGTGTTCGAATTTAATCACTATAATGCAGTATTTCCCACAAGCAGCAGGAGGAACTTAGGTATATAACATTGCTGATTCAAACACCACTGTGGGCACGACCAAATGGCGCCGTTGCCGGGATGGTGCAACTACGAATGATAAGTTGAAGTGTACTTAGATCAACATCACAAGTGAAGTAATCTTTTAACTCTTTCAGAACTCCAGCTTTGCAGAATCGCAAGCCACTACTGCAAAGAATCTCACGTTTTTGCTTTTTTTATATAGTCATTTTGCTTTACCTAACTCCTAACCTTTTTAAAAGTTGGTTTCAGGTTTGCCAGTCTCGCCAGTAACAATAGGTATGCGCACGACAGAGGAACTTAAGGAAGACTCCAAAGATAGAATGCATAACACAACCCGACCTGCCGTTGAAGCCGCGGTACACACCGACACTAATGGATCCAATTACTCAAGACAATTTAACGGTAGAGTCAACCCGGGAACCCCAATGAATCCTACACCCTATAGAACCATGAGGGATCACATCCACCCTCCTGAGTTAGTGCCCCATCCCGTATCATTCCTCTGCCGGATGTAGCAGCAGGGCCATTCGAGACTCGCCCCCACATATCATTAAGATTAAAATGAAAATCCACACTATATTAGGATTTTGAGGAGGTTTCAGACTACCTTAAGGAAGGTATGATGGACATGGATTTGTCAGTTAAAAGCATTTCCATCGACCCTAAAGGACAAGGCCAAGATTTGGGCTAAACTCACTTTGTGCCCCAACCATTAGAAACAATGAGTCGCAAAGTGCATCAAGAAGTTCTTCAAAGGCTCATAAGACCGCAACAATTTGAAGAGACAAATTACCTTGCAAATTATGATGGTGAGAGATTTTACCGTTGTTGAAAAGGCTTATGGAAACTATAAGTGCTTGCCCACACCATGGATTACATGGATGTCAGTGAACCATTTCTATGACTCAGATATCCCCACCTATGAAACAATTAAGGAAACAATGTGCGGGGGTAACTTTTTACAAAACACGGGATGAGGCTAATCTCCTGAACTATGTAGTCGAAACCTAATGATCGGATGAACCTCAGCCCAAGGAGACCAAGGCCCAAGGCACTCAGTTAATGTGGGAGTCCATTCCATACACTTTCTCGATGACACTGATGAGAGAAAATCACTCATTTTAACTAGAAGATCTGATGAGATGGAAATAAAATCGCGATAAAATGCACCTGAAATGAGCACAACATGCCAACCTTCTTGCTACAACTGTCATTCAAATGGTCACTATGGGGAACAATGCCAAGACCATGTCCAAATCGTGAATCGTAGATCAACAATGAATGCCCATTTGGCAACCCAACATTCATAATTGGAAACCATCAAATATGCAGTCAAAACCCCAAGTATATATATCCCTCCAAAGAGAAACAAAGAACAGCTCGTATCCACTTAACAATACAAACGTATGCGCCTCCACTATCTTCTCCTCGCTGAAATCGTGCAATCCTGAATTCTAAGTAAGGTGGTAGGCATTTTGTAAAAGAAACATAAGGTGCCGAATGTCCAAACTAGCCGTGAAAATTGAAGCAAGAGAAAGTTCACTTACCAGGAATTGGACAATATGCATTTTGAGATTTCCAAAATTGTCTAACTCAGCAGCCCAGATCTGTAAAGGGAAGGCTCCTTCCAGTACAACAATATTGATCGGGAAGTGGTGAATGAAACAAGACCGATCGAGACTTAAACGCAAAACCGATAGGGTTAAGGCAGGCCAGGACTTTACGTATGGTAGGGGAATTAAAGCCATCAGCATTCAAAGCCGCTTTTGTTCATTAGTGGTCAGAGCCACTTCAGAAGAATGGGCTGGGCAAGGAAGAGGTAAGTAGATTAGAATACCCTTCCGTTTCGCCGTTGTGTCCTTAAGAAAGAAAAATTCTCATAATCAACGTAAATGTCAGCGTATCACAAGTGAAAGTCAATATCTTCCTTGATATGATTAAATGTGTTCCTACCTACTAAAATTCTTAAAGGATTTTGTGCAATGAAAAAGGGTCTTAATGTAAATAAAAAGGCCTTTTTTAACCGAAGTTAGTGCCATTATAGAGAGCAAGACCTAAGGAGGTATAAGGACCCGTGATGTCCTACGATCTCTGAATATTGGAGGCATCAACGTGGAGAAAGCACTCAGGACTCGGGAGCTAGTGAATCGTTGTCAGATTCATGTACAAGCAATCATCTGGTGAACCAAACCCACTTCCATCACTACACTTCGTCACGATAGTCTAGTTGAGCCACCCAAAGGAACCATTAAGGACGCTTCTTATACAAGTGGACATTTTACTATCCAATAGATTTTGTCGCACTCTGACACAGAACTGGGCCAGAATAGATTCAATCATGTGCCCATCGATTAGGGAGACCGTTTTTTTACATTTCAAATGCAATCATCAATTGCCTAATGGAGCTATGCAACTCACATTTGGAAATACACCTGAACTCAATATTTTTCATTTTGGGTAAAGTGCATATGCACTCTGAGGAGGATGACTCTTTGAAGAGTTCAGATTTTAGATACCATTCTCGAAGAACAAGCAACTAACAAAGAAGTAAGTGAGATATTAACTTCGAGTTATCCGATTGCCTTGTGTGAAAGCAACAATTTAATTTCAAGAAATGAGCTACATAGGTATTGGAGAAGAAGAAATTTTGCCTCTATCGACCGGTAATGAACTCATATCCCTAACAACAGAACTCAAACCCTCCCAAATGATTTAGTAAGTATGCATTTTTGAAGCAAATGAGTAGTGCCTAGCCAGATTTCTTTCACAAGTAATCCATCAGACAAGAGCATAATCTCCGTGACCTTCTAAAAGAACAAGAAGTATCGGGATGGAAAATTTCCATCTCGAAGGCATAACCATCCATTTGCACTCATCACATCTATTTCGTAAGATATCTAAAGTCAAGAAGTAAATTTCAATCTGAGGTCGAATCCCATCTACAGAAGTAGTTCGTGTGGGAGGTCTTGAAATTGCCCAAGTCAGGTCATTTATCCGATTTCGATAGCACATGGTTAGCCCAACTCGTGGTGCCTAGAATCAGAAAACAATCGTGAAAACGAAGGGTGAAGAATTGCTCCACCGACTTGTGCCAACCAGTTGAGAGTTGGTATGATTATAGAAGTGCTCAATGAGTGCGACACGAAAAGACCACTTTCCATTGCCGCTCATCGACGCCTCTGAAAGAGTTTTTATACCCTTCTATTGCTTTTTGATGGGTATTCAGTGGTACTTCCAGATAGAAATTGCCCTAAGATCAGAAAAGACCACTTACTGGGCTCCATTCGCACGATGCCAGAGCAGAGGATGCCTTTGGGGCTTGAACGCCCCAAAGCCCACTTTTCTGTTGCATGTATGCTCAAGAGGTTCAAGTGACATGGTAGAGCTGACATGGCGTATACATGGATGATATCACAAGATATAAAGCATTTTGAAGACAGCCAACCAATTGAAGCCATGTCATAGAGGCGATAGAGAAGAATTTGAAGTTTAATCGAGAATGCTACTTTATGTAGGTAAACCAAGGAATTGTATTAAAGCACATTATTTCTAGCGGTGGGAATTGAAGGATAAAGTAATTAGATATTATTTCCAAATCGCCGCCCCAACAAATGCGAAACCAATTAGATAATTCTCAATATGCAGTTTACCGACCGCTCATTAAAGACTCTAAAGATTGGCAACCCCCGACAAGCTTTCGAGAAGGATGCACCATTTGGGGAGGAAGATTTTAAGAGTTTTGGAAGAACTGAATTTTATTTGACTAATAGCTTCAATGGGGCTCGAAAGCACCCACTGGTGTTATCGCTTGAGGTGGGATAAGACAGATCAAAATGGATGAGCCAGAACAAAGAGAAGATAGAAATTCACAGAAGGCTATGCAAAATTGATGAAGACGAGAATTATACCACTACAAAGAAAGAATTACTGGCAAGTGGTATATGCTCAGATAAATTTCATATACTTGGCTTCAGCCGAGAGAAGTCATTTTTATCGATCATTCTCGTTTGAAATATCTCCTAACCAAACAAAATGCAAAAGCAAGACTCATCTGTTGGCTCCTTGTTACTTCGTGAGCTCAACTTGCAAATTAAAGATAAGAGGCTGAAATGTGGTGGCATCATCCCTGTCAAGGTTAACTATAGCCCACGACACTCACATTCACCTATTGAATGATGAATTTCCGAAGAATCCCTAATGCAGCTTCTGGAGAAGGCCCCGGGTATGCTCATTACTACAGCCTTCTCACTGTGAGAAATCCAAATTGAAAGTGTGAGCGACGTGATAGGAAATATTTCTTTAAGCAAACCATTCCTATTATCGGGAAGAGCTCTTCCATTCAAATACTCCAGTACCCAAAATCCATCAAATGCACCTGGTAGAGAAACAAATGAAGAATTCTGAACCATTGCCATGAGAGTGCTTGTGGTGGCTGGCTGCTTCCCAAAGACAAAGAAGACAGGTTGCAATGTGTTTCTATCGCCTTCATCGTTCAAGAAGATACCAATGCCGTATGTGATGAGGGCAAAGACTGGAAATTGTCTCGCGCCATATGATGCCATTGAACCCAATTTTGGTGAATAACCGCTCGATGTATGGGGTATCGATTTATGGATTCCTTTCTCAATTTTTATATGGTCATACGACATTTTAAGCGGAGCGACTATGTCTCCAAATGGGGTTTGCCATCCTCGCAAGACCAATGACCATAGGGTGGTACTC
>JAEQBH010009442.1:0-66057 GCA_016808115.1 Tetrastigma voinierianum | reverse complement strand
AGGCCCCGCTTCGAGGCATGATCGGGTCGAGGCACCTCGGTCTGTGCATGTCATGGCACTAGCCGATGCAATCGTCTAGAGTTAATTGCATCAAGGCACCTTATCCAGCATTTCATGGCATCAGGTCTAAGCTCGCGACTCAGCCGAGTCACCGCGGTTCAGGCATGCACCAGGTCGACACATCTCGATTAGGCATGTGTCAGGTATTATGTCGAGGCACCGTCTACGCACGCATCTCAGGCCGAGTCAACAGGTTCAGGCATGCACCAGCCCAACACACCTCGTCTCTCGCATGTCATGGCACTAGGCGCAGCATCGCGGTTCAAAGCACTGCGCCAAAGAACCTTATCTAGGTGCTGTTATGGCACCAGCCGAGGCCCTCGCTTTCGAGGCATAAAGATCGGCCGAGGCACCGGTCTAGGAGCACCAATCAGCCACTTGGCCTAGCATGCCACGGCACAAGGTCGAGGCACCGCGGTCTAGGAAAGCACTGTAATCAAGCACCTTGTTCACAAAGAATGGCATGGCACTAAAGCCGAGGCAACCGTGGTCTAGGCACGCACCAGTCGAGGCATCTTCCTGTGCATATCATGTGCACTAGGGTCAGAGGCAATCGTGTCTGTGCATGCACTAAGCCGAACATCGGTTCAGTACGCACACGCCGAGGCATCTTACCTATGCATGCTCGGGCACTAGGCCGCGGCACCGTGTCTCAGGCTTCCAGCGAAGACACCTCGTTTCCAGGGCATGTCATGGCACAAAGCCGAGGCACCATGTTCAGGAAAGCTTCACTAGATGAAGCTAATCGCGGTCTGTGCAAGTACTGTGCCGAGACATCTTATTTAGGTATGTCATGGCACTAGGCCGAGACACCGTGTCTGCTACAGACCGGGCCAAGGCACGTTGCTCTGTGCAGTGATTCAAGACTGTGCCGAGGCACTCGCATTTGCCTCCGTCATGGCAAGAGTCGAGGAATCGTGTTTGGGGAATGCACTAGGTCGAGGAACCCCGCTTTCAGAATGTCATGGCACTAGCCAGGCAACGTTCAGTACGCATGTGCCGAGTCACCGCGTTTGCAAGACGACAGCCGATGTAATACCGCCAGGCAAGTGTCGTACTGCGCCGAGGCTTCGCATGCAAGACGACCAGACGAAGCCACCTTTATTCAAAGACGCATCAGTTAAGGCACTCGCCCAGACATGCTCCAGTACTCAGCCGAGGCACCGTGTTCAGCATCCATCAGCTCCAGCTACCGTGTCTAGTCATGCACAGCCTGAGGCATCCCGCTCTAGACATGTGTCAGCATTGCACTGAGGCATGGTCAAGCAGGCATGCACAGCCTGAGTCACCATGGCTAGGCATGCACTAAGCCAAGGCACCTCTCTAAGCATGTCATGAACCAAAGTTTGAGGAATTGTCGTTGGCAAGCACTAAACAAGGACCATGTCGAGGCAAGCACTAGGCTGAAGAACCTTATCTATGTATGTCATGACACTAGCCGAGACACCGTTTCTGGGGCATGACAATGGGCCGAGGCACCTTGGTCTAGCATGTCATGGCACTGTGTCGTAGGCACCGCGTTCAGAAAGCACTGTGACCGAGGCATTCATTCGTGCATGTCATGGCACTCCTACCGAGGCAATCGTATGTGCATGCATTCGTCGAGACATCTATCTTTGTCTCATACGGCACTGGGGCCGGCAGACCTCGCCTAGCACGCACTCAGTCACCACCGCGCTCTGCGCGATGCATCGGGGTCGAGACATCTCGCTTCAGGCGGCCGCACTCAGCTAAGGCACCTTGTTCAGCATGCTGGCAGCGAACGCACCCGTTTGTGCATGCTGGGCGGCACGCGTCGGTATCGTGGTTCAGCATGCACTACTGAAATACCATATCTAACATGCACTAAAGCCAGCTGGCACCTCGCTTAGGCATGTCACGACATTCAGTCGAAAAATCGCTGCCTGAAAGATACACTGCAGTCGAGCGACCGCATAGCACGCACTGTGCCAAGACCTCGTCGCTAAGCGTCACTTCGAATCCAAATTTCGGCGAATCAGGTTTAGGCGCACCAAATTAATCACCATGTTCAAAGTGTGCACTGCGCCTAATAACCTTATCTACGTATGTCATGGCACCAGCCGAGGCACCGCTTCTGTGCATGGCACTCGGGCCGAGGCACCGTCTGTGCATGTCACGGGCACCAGTCAGGCACTCGCGGTCTAGTAAAGCACCAGACCAGGCACCATGCGTCCGCATGTCATGACACTGCGCCGAGACCGCGGTCTAGGCGTGGTACCAGCCGAGGCACGCTTTCTACGCACCAAAGTGAGGAACCGCCTGCCACGCTTACGGCACAAGGCCGAAAGAATCGCGCCTGCACGACAGCCGAACACCGCCTGTGTATGTACCAAATTCCACCTTCTAGGCATTGTCATGGCACTAGGCAGAGGCATCGCTACTTCCAGTGCTAATTCGGGCCCAAGTACCATGTCTGTGCAAGAGCTGTGCCAAAGAACCTTATCTAAAGGTCATGGCACTCAAAGCCCAGGCCCCGTTTCAGCACCTGGGCCGAGGCACCGTGTCTGTGAAAAGCACTGGGACCGTGGCACTGGCTTAGGCATGCCACAAGACTAGTCGAGGCACCGCGGTCTAGAAAAAGACTGGGGATCGAGACACCTCGTCTGTGCATGTCATGGCACCACGAGGCACCGGTTCAGCATGTATTAGTCAGGCATCTCATTTCAGCAGATATCATGATTCAGTCGAGGCACCGCACCCAGTACGCACTAGTCGAGTCACCGTTTAGCATACATTGGGGTCGAGGCATCTCGCCTGGGCATGTATCGCACCCAGTCGTGGCAACCGCCTTCTAGCATGCATTGTGCGAAGGCACCTCGGTCTAGGCATGTCACAAGACAGCGCCGGCGCATCGTGTTCAGCGCCGCACTGTGCCGAGTCACCATATCTAGCACGCACTAAGCCAACGCACCTCGCTTGTGCACGCCACAAGACCAGCCGAGGCAACCGTGTGCAATGCACCAGCCCAGTCACCGTGTCCTGAACGCACTGGTGCCAAGGCACCTCGCCCGCCACGTCATAATCCAGTCAAGAACTATGTCTAGCAAACAATAGCCCCAAGACCATGTCTGCGTAAAGATCAGTCGAACAACCTTATCTACGCATGTCATGGCACAGTCGAGGCAAATCCGCTCTGCACGACTCAGCCGTAGTCATCAGGTTCCAATATACAGCGAAGCGCACCTCGTTTCCAGTACGCACTGGGGGGTCGAGTCATCACGGCTCCCGCACCAGCGAAGACACCTTCTCTAGCATGTCATCAGATTCGTGACCGATAAGACCTCGCACAAAGACGACACTGAGCCGAAAGACCACGGCTAAAGCACGCCACGGCACTGGGGCCGAGGCACCGTGTCTAGCAAAGATTGGGTCGAGCACCATGTCTGTGTAAGCACTGTAGTCGAAGAACCTTATCTGGTAAGTCATGCACTAAATCAAGCACCGTCTGGAAAGCACCAGACCGAGGCACCTCATTTAGGCATGTCATGGCCTTAGCCGAGACACCGTGTTCAGCGTGGGTACTCAGTCGGCTAATCGTGGTTCAGCATGACCAGTCGAAGAACCTCGCTTCAGCATGTCATGGCACTACAGTGTGATGCAATCGTCCCTGTGCGCATGCACCAGCCGAGTCACCGTGTTCAGTACGTACTGGTGTCGATAAGATCACGCACCAGCATGTGTCGCAGATTATGCCGATAAGATCGTGTCAAGGCATGCACTCAGCCGAGTCACCGTGTCCAGTACGACTGTGCCGCGCACCTCTTGCCTGCGCATGTCATGGCACTGAGCAAGATACACCGTGCTTTTAGGCAAGCACCAGTTTAAGCACCACGCTTCAGCAGAACACAAATCGAAGAACCTTGATATAGGTATGTCATGGAACTAGTCGCAGGCATCGCTTGTAGTACTGCGACTAAAATAGCGGCAAGACCATTTCTAAAGCCACACCAGTCGAGGCATTCGTTCAGTAATGTCATGCCACTAGCCGACGCATCACGCCTAGCAAAAGCACTTAATCGAGGAATTGGTTTCAGTACGACACTGTGCCGGCACCATGTCTAGGAAAACCACTAGGGCCGAAGCACCATGCCTAGGCACCAGTCGAGGCGCCTTATTTAGGTATGTCATGTCACTAGGCTGAGGCACCGTGTCTAAGCATGACACTGGGCTAAGGCACCTTGCCAAGTCGCCGCCGCATTGTGCCCAGCATTCTCAGACGCCTATCTTGGCAAGAGGTCAGGAATCGTTTAGCATGCACTATGCCGAGGAACCTCGCTTGTGCATGTCACAAGACCACCGGCGACTGCCTGTGCATGCATCAGCCGAGTCACCTTGTTCAAAGTGCATATTAGGCCGTAATCTGGTTTGCATGTGCTGGTACTGTGCCGAGACATCGTATGTAGGTACGCACTAAATGATTCATCTTATCTAGGCATGTGCTCAAAGCACACCTGCCTAGGCATTGCAAGACTGTACCGAGGCACCGTTAGTTCAGTACGACTGTGTCGAAGTCACCTGTTCAGGGCATGCATTAGGTCGTGGTATCTCAGCTTCCTGCATGTGTCGGATTAGCCGAGGCACCGTGTCTCAGCATGCACTCCAGCTCGAGTCACCTTGTTTGTGCATGCATTAGCCGAGGAATCTCGTGGGCTTCAGGAACAGCCGATATCAGCGAGGCATCGCCAGGCAGTACGCACTGCGTCAATCACCTTTATCTGCAGACGACTCAAGGCGCACCTCGCCTGTGCATGTCTTCGACTGTACCGGCAAGACCGCCGCCTAAAGACGCATTGCACGGCGATCTCGCTCTGCATTACGTGGCCGCATTAGGCCGCAGGCACCGCGGTTCAGCATGCATCAGCCGAGTCACCACGTTCCGCATCACTGTGCCAAGCGCAAATGCCAACATGTCTCGGAACCAGTCGGTGAAACGCCATTTCCGTGCAAAGACTAAATTTCAAGACCTTGTTTAGTAGCCAACAGTCAAGAACCCATCCATGTATGCCATTAAGACCAGCCGAGGCAATCGCGCTCAGCCATGCACCAGTCGGTCAAATCGCATCAAGATACGTGATTAGTTCGGCAAGAGATCTCGCCACCTACGCGGTCGCACCAGTCGGCGTTAATCGCGGTTCAGGTACGAGTTGCCGGCGGCACCTCGTCTAGGCATGTCATGGCATAAGGCGAGACATCGCGCCTGCAAGACGCACAGCCGAGCTACTTCATATTCAGTGCACGCACAAGCACCGCGCACCTCGTCTCTCGTATCACGCCATGGCACCAGTCGGTGCACCGCTGCCTGGGGAACGCACCTGCGCCGAGTCACCACGCCTAGGTACTTGACCAAAGGCCAAGACTCGTTTCAAGATGTCACTGAACTCAGCTGAGGAACCATGTCTGGTGCAAGCACTACCGAAGCACCATGTCTGGAAGAACTAGCCAAGAACCTTATCTATGTGCATGTCATGGCACCAGTCGGCACCTTTCCACAGCGACACCGGGCCGAGGCACTGGTCTCAGCATGTCAGCGGCACTAGGTCGCAGGCAATCGTTCGTGAGCACTGCACTAGCCACCTCATTCCGCATTACGTCACGCCGGCATTCTACGAGGCATCCGTTCAGCATGCACTGTAGCCGTAGGCATCTCGCCAGCATGTCATGGCACTGCCGGCGCACCGCGGCCCAGCATGCACAAGGCCAATTCACCGCGGGTTCAGGCATGTATTGCGTCGAGGCATCTTCGCTTGCGCATGTGTCAGCACTGTCGAGGCACCTGTCTGCGCACGCTGTTGTGCAAAGGCACCTCGTCTGCATGTCATGGCACAAGGCCGAGGCATCGGTTCAGGGCATGCACTCCAGCCGAGTCACCATTCAGCATGCACAAGGCTGCGCATCCCCGTCTAGGCATGTCATGGCACTAGCCGAGGCACCGTGGTTCAAGCATGCACTGTTACAAGTAACTGCCTAAGCATGCACTAGCCGAATACCCATATCTAGTATGCACAAGGCCAAGTAGTCACTCTGACTTGGGCCTCTTGTTAAGCTCTCGCGCGGCACTTGCATTAACCCGCCTTTCGACGTCAATGTTCAACCTCCCGATCGTCACACTAAATTTCGCTTCACCCACCCGCTCGAAGCCGAAGAGCAGAACTTAAGAGAACACTTGAGCAAGAAAGCTCTTATCAAGAGAGAATGCTTTACAACGCTGAGAGTTCTCGTTCGGGTGGTTTGCAACGTGCCACACCACCTCCTTTATGTACCACTCATTTAAGGTGTGTAACCTTCAAGGTTCCCACAAACCTGTAGAATTCTGTAAGATCTACTATGTACACATATGTACAAAGAAGTCTCTGTAAGAACCTAGGATGATCTCCTTCCTTCCATACCCTTCACACAAGTGCGACTTCTCCTGAGTCTCTAGAACCTTCCACATCTTTCTAGTGTGGAGGTCTCTCCAAGTCTCTAGAATCTTCCCACCTCCTATATGCTCTTAGCCTCCATATGATCAAGAGGGGGACTTTCCATGTGTGAGGGTGACATTCTCCCCCACCAAAGCCGCAGACGCCCTCGCCGATCTTTCTACCGAACCGATCGACTGCTTCTCGAACTCCGCACAGCAGCCCATAGCTCCCAACTGGCTTCACTCTCCGGTAGTCCCTTCCATTTCACTAAGTATCTCGTAGTGGCCGAAAAGTTTTTCTTCCTCGGGACCCTGCCCGCCATTATGTAGTCCACCTCCTCACATAGATCGCGACCATCGGGCCGTAGGTGCCCTCGCAGAAATCCCTGGCCGATCCTCCTTATCTTCTCGTGATAGGCTTGGATTGTCGATACTGGGCACATGTAATCTTTAAATTTCATGTGAACTCGATTCAGAGACACCTTCCAACCCGTCCCAACGCATGGGAAAAGTGGCCTTCACACTTCCTCACAAGTCCTTTTCAGGCACTTTCGAAAGGACTTGAACTCATGCAGATGAGCTTCTCATGCCACTGTTTCCAACCCAACCTCGCGATGTCTCCTTTCACACCCATTTCTTCATCTTCTTAAAGAAATTCTTTCTCCAAGTATGAAAGGCTTATGTCACCGCTCGTGCCATCCCTTAGCAAATTCCAGAGGCCGCCGGGACTCTTTTGTATCTCCCGGGCTGTGTGAGGAGTCATCTGCTATCGCCCATGACTATCTCGAACCCGATTCTCTCTGGCCGCCTCACTCCTTCAGATTATAAGAGAACTGAGCCACATCTAGCAACCAGCCCAATCTGTCTGATTAGCACTCACAAAGTGCCTCAAGTATAGCTCCAAAGAGGCTGCTTCACCGCTCGCCCGTTTCCATCCGTCAGGGGTGAAAGCTAGTAGAGAAGTGGAGTTCCGTACCCATGAGCTCAACAGCTCCATCCAAAACTTCCAAAGTGAAGCCGAGTCACGACACCGATGATGAACTTTGGTAACCTCAATACTTCACCACGTTTCGAGGAATAGTCCTACTGCCTTCGCAAAGGTAATCCTTGGGGGCTTCTATGAAAGTAGCATATTTGGAAAACCTGGCCCACCACCACTATGATAGAGATCCATGTCCCCCGACTCGCAGCCGATGATGAAGTCCATAGGTGACACTCTCCCAAGGCCTTCTCTCGTTATAGTAAGTGGGTTTCAAGAATCCCCAGCCGATAAATAGTTCACCTCGCCTTTGGTTTAAGACACGTTACGTCCCCACGTATGTCTCCACATCATCCCGCATTCTGCGGGCCGCAGCACTCCGACCCCAAGAAGGCCCCCAAGGCCGTTGTCTGGATGTCCACGCCCATTCGAGTCGCACCCTTAATGAGATTCCTTTCCCAGGCTTCCCCATTTAGGCACATAGGAGTCGCTCCCTTTCAGGTGTGAGTGTAATCGCCCCCACCAAAAAACCGCCTGTTTTTCCTCATGAGCCAACGTGCCGAGACTTTGCCACTAGATCGTGGTCGCAACCCCTCCTTTATGAGATCCACCCATCTCTCCGGGTCGGGGCTAGTAATGGATGCTACCTCCGGCCACGCCAGGCATCGACCACGTGATTAGCTACCGTGCCCGGCTTATATTCCAGTCACCCACCAGAAGTCCCGCCACCTTACCGCTGGGCTTACTTCTTCCTCGGGTCTCCGAGTAGCCAGAGGCTTACATTATCCGCCTTCACTTATGAAGTGTGACCTCAAAGCAGATAAGGTTCCATGTCCGTAGCAATGATGATGGTCGCCATCTCCTTCTCGGGACCGTACCGCCTCTCTCCGTGTCATTGAGCCATGGTTTTCAAAAGCTACTGGCGCCTTTTCCCGCATAAGAACCCCTCCAATAGCAAAAGTCGAGGCATCGCAGCACTCAATACTTTGGGCCATGCACGTACTACTAACACCGGCCTCCGTCATGGCCTTCAAATCTTCAAAGGTTTGTCGACATTTGTCATCCCACGCCCATGCCTTACTCTTTTCGAGAAGGTCTCACACGGAGCCGTCTGGCCGAAAATTTCCTTTACGAACCGTCGATAGTAGTTCACTGTGCCCAAGAAGGACCTCGCCGCTGCACCTTAGTGTGGGGGATCCCATTCCCGGATGGCTTTGGATCTTGCTCTCATCCATCGCAGCTTGCCATCCTTGATGCGATGTCCTAGGAAGCCCACTTCTCCAAGAGCGACGGAGCATTTCTCCTTCTTCACATATAGCCTATCTCGCTCTTAATACCGAACACTCCGCCTCGATGATCAACATGTTCTCCAAGCCAAGTATATATAACAATATCATCTAGATATACCACCACAAACTTATCCAAGAAAGGATGGAATATTTTGTTCATCAAAGTGCGTAATGTAGTGTGTGCATTAAGAAGACCAAAGGGCATCACTGGGGAACTCATGTGGAGCCATACCTCGTCATTAATGCTAGCTTCTACCATCCCCTTCGCCCCATCCTCACTCGTAGTAGCCCGACCGCAAGTCCAAACTTCGTGAAGTACCTCGCTTCTACCAAGTTGATCAAATAACCGCAATAAAGATAATCGAGATACTTGTTCTTAACCGGCCACCTTGTCGAGCGCCCTGAGCCGATGCACATCCGTGAGCGACCCATCGTGCTTCTTTTGAATAAGACTCCGCGCGCCATGTGGAGCCTTAGACCTGGCCGATGAATCCCGCATCCAACAACTCCTTCAGCCTGTCTTCAACCCTCCAACTCCGTGTGGTGCCATCCCGTGGCCCCATGGCAGCAGGTTTTGCTCCTGCCCAACCGATCCATGATCTTCCTCCCCCTGTGTGGGAGCTGGTGGGCCTCCTGGCATTACATCTTTGAATCATCTAGAACCCTTCTCACTTCCATGGGCATGTGATCTCCATAGGGTCAATCTGTCCTCCTTAAGAGCCACCACGTAGGTCACCTCATTCTTTTCAACCCCCTTTTCTACTTTTCTGGATACGATAAAGATAGTGTCTTAACATTTCTAAGGACATGAATCCATACATTGCATTCCTCTTTTAAGATACCATGGAACGTAAAGTGGTGGCACAGACAACTTTACCCGGGCGGCGAGTCCATCCCGAAAGACTATCTTCAAGTCATCCGGTGCCACCGTGAAAGCTTAACCTTGCTCTCTCCCATCGGCCCGATCTTCATCAAGCCACCCCACGAGCCTACTCAGGAAGGCTCGTACGGAGTTAATCGCCAGCCATCCCGCCTCTCGATGTCCTGAGCTTCAGTCTTCGCTCCTCCGAGGACAAAGTCACAGGTGGCACCTAAGATTCATCACGGCTCAGGGTGGACATCCCATCTCACCTCGTCTCCACACTGAGTCCTCGCTTTCAGGTCGCCCCATCGGGGCTCGACTCGAGGGCATTCAACAGCTGCATCGACCCCATGTGAGTATCATCACCCCTCGTTCGCTCTCTCCTCGATCAAAGCCGCTAGGCCTTCCTTTTGACATTCCCGTGTTTCAATGTGGTCCACAGACAGAAACAGCTTAGTCTGCATGAAATCTCTGGCTGTCATTCCCACTCGCCTTCCTCTGGCTGGTAGAGGGTCGCACCCGATCCTTCCTAAGTCAGAGCTTCAGAATTCTGGTCTCCCCACCTTGACACGGCTACTCCTTGAGTGTCTTCGACTGAGACGACCTCCCTCTCGAAAATCCACGAGACTCACACGCTTATATCGTGGCTAGGTCTGATTACCACGCCTCTCAACTCGTCAAATTCTAGCCTCAGAGGGTTTTCCGCGAAGTTGAAGAGAAGCTCATTCTCATTCATATCCCCGCGCCAAGCATTGGGTGAAGAGAACTCGACATAGTCGCGACGATCCCCGTATGCCCGAGATGCCCGATCTTTCGACGTGCCATATATCCCACATCCTCATGGTAGAATTGCTTTTTTGATTTCTTTCAAATCAGCCACGTGTCTGTCTATAGATAGTCCTTTTCTATATCCATAAACCTTTCATTTCACCATGTAGCAAAGATCACCTGGGTGAGATGTAGAGTACGGCATGACCTTAGTAGCCCCGTCTGCTAGCGCTTTATCGCTTCAAAATATCTTTCCATGTGCCACAGGTAGTTATCAAGCTCCTTAGCATCCCTTTTCCCAATGGAAGGTGTGTGGCTTCTAAGACTTCCACCCGGGCACTTCATGGTGGCTATAACCCGTATTTAATAACGCCGCTCATAAATGGCCACCTGGGCTTTAGCTCCTCTTTCGTGCTTGGGCCAAGACCTCCACCCTTGACTCTAAGCTTCAAGGAGCATGTCTGGGACCCTCATGAATCCCTCGCGCGACACCACCGGACCGGGCGAGCCATGCACTTCAAGGCCCTGGATCTCGCACCTCGAGATCCCCACGCCTCTCCATGCTCGGCCCACGAGGTCCACTCCTCCTCGTGCCGTCCGCCATCGATCTCCAACCGCTGCCACCTCGACTTCCGCCCAAGCTCGTGGAGAGGATCACGAGGTTCTACACCTGTTCTTTCCCCTTTCCTTAGCTGAGGGTCAAGGTCCTTCCCCGACTCGCCAAAGAACTTCCTTCTACATGAGAGCTCGACATTGTATCCTCCAAGTAATCCTCACACGTCGCAACCGGGCTCGATAATAACTCGTCACTGACTTGGGCTTCTCGTTTTGTTCCCGCGGTACTTAGACAACCGCCTTTCTCGATGTTAGCAAGTCAACCTCCCGATTGCCTCGCTACTAAATTTCGCTTCTACCCACGGCTGGGAAGTCAAGAGAACTTAAGAGAACACTTGAAAGAAGAAAGCTCTTTTATCAAGAGAGAACGCTTACAATGCTTTGAGAGTTTTCGTCTGGGTGGTTTGCAAACGAGCCACCACCTCCTTTTATAGCCACCCATTAAGGCGTGTAGAACCTTGAAGTGTTCCCCACAAACCTAGAGAATTATGAAGATTCTACTATGTACACATATGTTACAAGAAGTCTCTGTAAGAACCTAGGATGATCTCCTTCCTCTGCACTTCCACACAAGTGACTCTCCTGAGTCTTCTAGAACCTTCCCACATCTTTCAAGAGTTTTATGGCCTCTCCAAGTCTCTGTAATCTTCCCACCTCCCTATATGTGTTCTTGTGTGCCTCCATATGATCAAGAGGCTTTCCATGTGTGAGGGTGTGACACAAGGCACTGCCTCGCACGCTGCTAATCCAGCCGACAACCACGCCTAGTAAAGACTAAACAAAGCACCATGTCTGTGCGGGAAGCACCAGTCAAGAACTCATCTTACGCATGTAATGGCACCAGGCTCCAGGCACCGCTTCTCGGTCATGACACCGGCCGAGGCTCCTTCGGCTCCACGCATGTCACGGCACTAGCCGAGGCACGTTGTTCAGAAAGATTGTGACCGGATGCACCTCGCCCGTGCATGTCATGGCATTCTACCGGTGGCACAGGTTTGGGCATGCACTGTGCCGAGGCATCTCGCTAATACGCGTCATGACACTAAGCCGAGGCACCGTGCCCAGCATGTACCGGGCCGACCACCGCGGTTCAGGCATGTATTAAAGTCGAGGCATCTCGCTTGTGCATGTGTCGCACTCAGTCGAGGCACCTTGTCTGCACGCCGCACGGCGCACCTCGTTTGTGGGCATGTCATGGCACAAGGCCGTAGGCATCGTGGTTCAGTACGCACTAAGCCGGCTACACCATTCAGCATGCACAAAAGCGCCGCCAGACTCTTGCCTGCGCACGCCACAAGACTCAGGCCATGCAGACCGCTCTGCAGACATCAGCCGAGTCATCACAAGGTAGTGGCACGCACTGTGCCAAGGCACCCTTCGCTTCAAGCATGTCATGGAATCCAGCTTCGAGGAATCAGGTTCAGCACTAGCCCCGGGAGCACCTCATTCTCGCAAGCTTGCAGTAAAAGAACCCATCTATGTATGTCATGGCACTACGCCGAGGCACAATTTCACACGACAATCGGCGCAGACCTCGGTCTGCGCACGCCACAAGACCAGCCGAGGCAACGTGTCTGTGCACGCGACTCAGACCGAGGCACCTCGGTCTCAGCTCATGGCACTAGTCGAGGCATCGCGGTCTATGATGCACTAAGCCTACCACCAGATCCGCACCAGCGAAGACACCTTTCTGCAAGACGCCATCAGATTGGGACGGCGCACCACGACTAAAGATAAGACTAAGTCGAGGCACCATAAACTGGGCATGTCATGGCACTGGGGGCCGAGGCAATCGCGGTCTAAAAAGACTAGTCAAGACCATATATGTGTAAAGATCAGCCAAGAACCCATCTAGGTATGTCACAAGACCAGCCGAGACACCGCTTCTGTGCACGGCAAATGGTCAGGCACTCGCGCCTGCCACTTGACTCACTGAGGCGCCCGTCTAGGCATTGTCATGGCACTGTGCCTGGGCAACGTTGCTTCCAGAAAGCTGACTGCATCGGTGCACCTCGCTTCCAGGCATGTCATGGCCTAAGGCCGAGGCACCCTGTCTAGTCGTGGTACAAGGCCGAGGCACCATGTCTCGAGCATGCACCAGCCGAGGAACATCAAGCTCAGGCATGTCATGGCACTCAGCCGAGCACCATGTCTAGCATGCAAGAGGTCGAAGTCACCGGTTCAGCACGACTCAAGCCGCGATCTCGCTTATAAGACGCGTTTGAGATGTCAGCATTACCAGATAGACACAAAGGCTAGCCGGAACACCGCTGTTTGCAAGACGCACTGCGCCACAAGACACTGGCCTAGCATGTCATGGCATTAGGCGTAGGCACCGTGGTTCAGTAAGTACTGTAGTCGGGGCTAATTCATGTCTCGACAAGCACTAAGTCAAGAACCTTATGGCATGATCTCACGAACTGGGGTCGAGGTACCATTTCGCTCGCACTCAGCCGAGGCATCTCGGTTTCCAGTGCATGCGACGCCATTGTGCCGAGGCACGCAGTGTAAGAAAGACTCGACCGGCGCGACTCGCTCTGTGATGTCGAAAAGACTGTGTCGAGGCACTCATTCAGCATGGCACTAAAGTGTAGGCACCGTATTCATTTACGCAGACTAGCCGAGTCACCGGTCTAGGCACGCACTATGCCAAGGCACCTCGGCCTAAGCATGTCATGGAATTAGGTCGATAACCGCGCTTCGGCGGCATGCACTGTACCGGGCGACACCGCTCTGCGCAAAGATCGCATCGCTAACCCATTCATGTATGTCACGGGCACTACAGTCGGTGACACCATTTCCTCAGCATGACACTGGCCGAGGCACCTCGTTCGTGCATGTTATGACACTAGGTCGAGGCACCGCGTTCAGTGAGTTAATTGCAATCGAGGCACCTCTGGTCTGCGCACGCTTCACAAGACTCGACCGAAAAGACTTCAGATAAAAGACGTGCACTGTGCCGCAGATCTTCTGGGCCTCACACAACCAGCCGAGGCACCGTTGCCTGGGGGCACGCACTGTGCCAAGGCACCTCACCTAAGCAAGCAAGAGCCAAAGAACCTTATTTATGTATGTCATGGCACTAATGAGGCAATTCATTTCTGTGCACGACCGGGCTAAGGCACCTCATTCAGTAGCTGTCATAAGACCAGCCGAGGCACCGCTGCCTGTGTGTGCGATCAGACCGGAGACCTTTATCCAGTAATGCCACGGCACCAGTCGGCAAGATCGCTGGCCTACGCACGCACTAGCCGAGTCACCGTGTCTCGCACTCAGCGGCACACCTCGTTTACAGCATGTCATCGCATTGGGGACGCAGGGCAATCGTGGCTAGGCATGACACTAAAAAGAAAGCGCACTACGCCTACGCACGCCATGGCACAGTCGAGGCACCGTATCTCAGCAAGCACCAGTCGGGGCACTATGTCTGGCAAGCACAAGGCCAAGAACCTTATCTAGTATGTCAAGACTCAAAGCCGATAGCACCGCTTTCTAGTACGGCGTACCGGCCGAGGCACTAATTTAAGCATGCACTTGGTCGAAGGCTTTTCAGCATCGCCATGGCACTAGCCGAGATCAGCGTTTCAGAAAGACTCGTAATCGGCAGACCTTGTCTAGGCAGCTGTCATGGCCTTAAAGCCGAGGCACCGTGTCTAGTCGCGGGTACAAGGTCGACGGACTATGTCTTAGCGCACGCACTCCTCAGCCGAGGAACCTCGGTTTCCAGGCATGTCATGGCACTAAAATGAGGCAATCGTTGCCTAGGCATGAAGTGCAAAGCCGAGTCACCGCCTGTGCATGCACTGTGCCAAGGCACATCGCTCAGGCATGTCATGGCATTCACGCAGAGGCACCGTGCCCAGTAAGTACAGTCAAGCACCATGTTCCAGTAAGCACTAAGTCGAAGAACCATATAGGTATATCATGGAACTAGCCGAGGTACCATTTCTAAAGGTTTGCACTCAGCCGAGGCACTGGCTCTGTGCATGATGCCATTAAAGCGAGGCACAAATACAGGTAAGAAAGATTCGACCGAGACATCTTTGTTCAGCATGTCGGTACACTCAGTCGAGTAAGATCGCGCTTCCAGTGTACGGCACCAGTCGAAAGACCGATCTATCCACGCACTTCAGTCGAGTCACCGTGTCTAGGTACGACTCATGCCAAGGCACTTCAGCCTAAGCATGTCATGAACTTCAAGCCGAGGAACAGTTGTCAAGGCATGCACTACCAAGGACCATGTCTGTATTGAAGCACTGCGCCAAGAACCTTATCTACGTATGTCACACAGCTCGAGACACCGCTTCTAGGCACGATGACCGTCGAGGCACCTCTTGTCTCGTGCATACAGCATGGTACTCAGTCGAGGCACCCATCCGTGCATGTCACGGTAAATGACCGAGGCACGCAGGCGGCATGCACTGTGCCGAGGCATCTTTCTTAGTCTCATTGGCACTAGCCGAAGATCACTGACTTAGCTTCTCATAGCCTCCCGCTGCAGACTGTGACAACTCGCCCTTCGATGCTTGCTAAGTCAACCTCCGATCGCTACACTAGCTCCCGCTTCTACCCACCATTGGCGAAAAAGAACTCGAGAACACTTGAAAGAAGAAAGCTCTGCTTAAGAGAGCACGTTTACAATGCTTTGAGAGCTCTCGCTTGGTGGTTTGCAAATGAGCCACCACTCCTTTATACCACCTACTGGAGCCACAGAACCTCACGTTCCCCACAAACCTAGAGAATTCTAGAAGATTCTCTACTATGTACATATGTACAAGAAGTCTCTAGAAGAACCTAGGATGATCTCCTTTCCTTCCAGACTTCCACACGCGTGGATCTCTCTCCCTGAGTCTTCTGTAACCTTCCACATCTTTCTAGCAAAGTGGAGGCTTCTCCAAGTCTCTGGGATCTTCCCACCTCATATAGTTTTCCCTCACGCTCCATATGATCAAGAGGGGCTTTCCATGTGTGAGGGTGTGACATTCCTCCCACCAAAGCCGCGCAACGTCCTCGTCATCTTTCGCCTCGGGAACCGATCGGGATCCGTTAAACCCGCCACAAAGCATCCGCTAGCCCCCAACGCCCACTCTCCCAGAAATTCCTTCCACTTCACTAAGTATTCATCAGGGGCCGAGTTTTTCTTCTTCCTCGATCCGGTCTGCCATTATGTAGTCCAATTCCTTGTCATAGACGTGACCAATCGGGCCGTAGGGTGCCCTCGTAGAAATCCCTCGGCCTGGATCCTCCTTATCTTCGCGATAGGCTTGGGATTGTCGATAATGGAAGCCACATGGTGAATCTTAGCTCGCGTGAACTCGATCTCAGAGGGACACCCTCCCAACCCGTCCCAAGATGGGAAAGGGGCCTTCATACTTTCCTCACAAGTCCTTTTCAGGCACCTTTCGAAAGGACTTGAACCGGCTATGATGAGCTTGACAAGCACTAAATCTCCAACCCGGAACTCGCGATGCCTCCTTTTCTCGTCACCCCATTTCTTCATCTTCTTAAGGCTTCTCCAAGTATGAGCGCTATGTCACCGCTTCGTGCCATCCCTTAGCAAATTCAGAAGCCGCCGACTCTTCCCCATCCCCGGCTAGGTGCGAGGGAGTCACCTGGCTGTCATTCCATGACTATCTCGAATCCTGACTCCTTCCCTGGCCGCCCCACCCCTCCTCAGATTATAAGAGAATCGAGCCACATCTAAAGAATCCCGCCCCAATCTGGTCTGATTAGCACTCACAAAGTGCCTCAAGTATAGCTCCAGTAGAGCGTTCACCCGTTCCGTCTACCCATCCGTTTGTGGGTGAAAGCTAGTAGAGAAGTGAAGTTCCGTGCCCATGAAGCCAAGAGTCTATCCAAAACTTCCTGAAGCGAACACGATCACTCGACGATGAACTTGCAGCCCAACATCACCACGCTCGGTGAATAACAAATTGCCTCCTCCTCCGCCAGGCAATCCTTAGGGTCGCTATGAAAGATATTCGAAAACCCATCCACCACCACTATGATAGATCCATGTCCCTGACTGGGTAGCCGATGATGAAGTCCATAGTGACACTTCCCAAGGCCGCCCGCTATAGGTAGTGGCTTCAGCTAATCCTCAGTTGACGTTGCGCCCACCCGGCCTTGTCGTTAACACAAGACAAGTCCTTACGCATGTCTCCACATCATCCCGCATCTCGCGGCCGCAGCAGACTGACCCCAAGAGTGCCCGCGCGTCGCCGCCTCGGATGTCCGTACCGCCTGAGTCGTGGCACTCCTTTATGAGATTCCTTCAGGCTTCCCCATTTAGTACATGTAGCTTCTTTCCCTTTGTGTAGAAAGTGTAATCGTCTCTACCCAAAACCTTGTCTTTCCTCATGAGCCAACGTGTCGATCTTTGCCACCGGGATCGTGTCGTAAACCCTCCTTTATGAGATCCACCATCTCTCCTGGCCGGCTGCAATGGATGCTAGCTCGCTTTACTGGCCACAAGACGGCCACGTGATTAGCCGTGCTCTGCTTATTCCAAATAAGTAGTCAAATTCAGCCAGAAGTCCCCGCTAATTTTGCTCGTTGGGCTTAGCTTTTCCTGGTCCGAAGTAGCTGGGTGAATGACATTATCCGTCTTCACTATGAAGTGTGACCTCAGCCAGACAACTGCCTCCATGTCCGTGCTGTCTGATGATGGCCGTCATCTCCTTCTCTCGACCGTACCGCTCCGTGTCATTGAGTTTGCGGCTTTCAAAGCTACGCCAGGGCGCTTCGCATAAGAACCCTTCCAATGGCAAAGTCGAGGCATCGTTGTGTACCCCATCACCTTAGCGTAACGTAATAACACGCTCCTCCTACGGCCTTCTTCAAATCTTCAAAGGCTTGCTGGCATTTCTCGTCCCACGTCCATGCCTTACTTTTTCTGAGAAGGTCTGGTTTCAATGGAGCCGCTTTCCGCTCGAGTACCCCCTTTATGAACCGGCCGGAGCAGAAATTACTGTGCCCAAGAAGGACCCTCGACCAGAGACCTAGTGTAATCCCATTCCCCGGGATGGCTTGGATTCTGCTCTCATCCATCATGAGCTTGCCATCTGATGCGATGTCCTAGGAAGCCCACTTCTCCAAGAGCAAAGGAGCATTTCTCCTTCTTCACATATACCATTCATTTAATAAATGAATCGCCGCCTTAGACGATCAACACGCTTCCTCCAAGCGCTATTACTATATATAACAATATCATCTAGATATACCAATTTAAACTTATCCAAGAAAGGATGGAATATTTTGTTGGTCGCATCGTAGCAGCATTAGTAAGACCAAAGGGCATCACTAGGAACTCATAGAGCCATACTGTCACGAATCTTCGCCATCCCTTCGGGCCTATCCTCACTGCAGATACCGATCAAGTCCGGCTGCGGAAGACTCGTTTACCAAGCCATCAAATAACCAAGCACAAGAGGAACTTGATACTTCGTTTAACTGTCACCTTGTCGAGCGCCTCTAGGTCATGCACATCCGTAGCGACCCATCGTTTCTTTTTCGAATGCTAATTCCACGCGCCATGTGGAGCCTGCATACTGACGAATCCCATCTAGCAACTCCTTCGCTTGTCTTCTAACTCCTCAACTCGGGGGTGCCATTCCAGGCCCCATGGCAGGGGGTTTTGCTCCCGTCTAACCTCGATCTTTTATGATCTTCCTCCTTCTAGGTGGTTTTGCGTCCCAAGTGGCATTACATCTCAATTCATCTAGAACCTTCGACTTCCATGGGCATAAGATCTCCCATGTGGTCGGCCGGGTCCTCCCAAGAGCCACCATGTAGGTCAAATTCATTCTTTCAACCCCTTTTCTAGTTGCATACCGATAGCATTGTGTGGGTCTTGGGCCTTTGCTCCCTGATCGTGGGAACCATACATGGTGCCTCCTCTTCTAAGATAGCCATGGAACGTAGAAAAGGTAAAGGCACAGCTTTTACCTGGCGAAGGAAGTCCATCCCGAGCACTATCTTGAAGTCATCCATGGGTGCCACCGTGAAGTTAACCTTGCCTTCCCACGGCCCGATCTTCATCGTCACCCCACGAGCTACCTCGTAAGGCTCGCACGCAGTTAACTCGCCCTCGAGCCATCCCGCCTCCTTGATGTCCGGAGTCAGTCTTCGCTCCTCCTCTCGGTGACAAAGCTGCGGTGTAAATCGGCATTCATCATGGCCTCGTGGACATCCCATTCACTCCTGCTCTTACATACATGAGTCCGCTGAGGCCGCCCAGCCGCTTGACTCTCGAGCACCAACGCTTGCATCGACCCCACGCGAAAGATCATCACCCTCTGTTTCAGGCCTCTCGATCAAGGCGTTAGTACTTTCCCTTTTGGACATTCCCGTGCCAACGTGGTCCGCTGTATCGTGAAACGCTTGGGTCTTCGCTTGAAATCAAGGCGTTCGTCTCCCACTCTCGCCTCTCCGTCGTAGAGGTCACGACCCGATCCTTCCGTCGTAGCCAGAGTCCTCGCTTCCCCCACCTTGACACGCACTTGAAAGGTGTGACGACCCCCTTCAAAACCACGAGAGACTCACATCGCCATGGTCGCGGGCTAGGTCTGACACCACGTCCTCAACCCTGCCACCACCAGAGGGTTCTCCATGAAGTCAAGAGAAGCTCATTCTCATTCATATCTGGCGCCTCGCATTAAGAGAACTCCTGACATAGTCGCAGATCGATCCCGTACGCCCGAGATGCCCGATCTTCTATCGTGCCATATCCCACATCCTCGGGGGTAGAATTGCTTTTGATTTCTTTGAAATCCGCCCCACGGTCTACGGTGCATACCTTTTCTATATCCATAAACCTTCTACGCCACCATAGAGTAGCATTATCTGGGTGAGATAGAGAAAGGGGCTTATAAGGCACTTAGTAGCCTCGTCTGTTAGCGCTATCAGCCTCAAAATATCTTTCCATGTGCCACGTAGTTATCAAGCCTCCTAGCATCCCTTTTCCTGAAGGTGGCTCTGCACTCCACCGCGCCCATGGTGGCCATAACCCCAGCCGACAACGCCGCTCAAATGGCCACCTTGCCTTACCTCCTTTTCTCGTGCTTAGTCAAGACCTCCACCCTTGACTCTAAGCTTTCGCGAGCATGCTCAGACCTCATGAACTCCTTCGTGCGACACCACCGGACGGCGAGCCATGCATGCCCTCTCAAGGTCTCTGGATCTGACCTCGAGATCCTCCACTGCTTTCCATGCTCTCCCCGCTCCATGATGTCCACTCCTCCTCGTGTCCGCCCATCGCGATCTCCAACCTCGCGCACCCGACTATCCAAGCTTGTGAGAGGATCAGATCTTGTCCTTCTTCCCCTTCCCTAGCGGGAGGGTCAAGGTCCCTTTCCTGACTTGCCTTAAACTTCTTCTACATGAGAGCTCGACATTGTATCCCTCCAAGTAATCTCCCACACGTCGCAACCGGCTCCGATACCAACCGTCACTTCGACTTAGTTTCGCTAAGCTCCCGCTAAGATTTCAGACAACTCGCTCTTTTCGATGTTGGCAGTCAACCTCCGACGTCTTGCTTACTAGCTCTGGGCTTACTCACGCTGAAGCAAAAGAACTTTAGAACACTCAAAGAAGAAAGCTCTTTATTAAAGAGAGAATGCTTACAATGCTTTTGAGCTCTTGGCTTGGTGGTTTGCAAATGAGGCCACCACCTCCTTTTATAGCCACCTATGGAAGTGTGTAGAACCTTTGAAGGTTCCCCACAAACCTAGAGAATTCTAGAAGATTCTACTATGTACATATGTACAAGAAGTCTCTAGAAGAACCTAGGATGATCTCCTTCCTTCCATACCCTTCCACACAAGTGTGGATCAAGTAATTTTCTAGAACCTTCCACATCTTTCTCTTGCAAAGGAGGTCTCTCCAGTCTCTAGAATCTTCCCACCTCCCTATATAAGCCCTCATGCCTCCATATGACTGCCAGGGGCTTTCCACAAAAGTGAAGTGGACATGAGGCACCTGTGGCTCAGTACGCACTACAGCCAAGGCACCTTGTCTAAGCAAGCAGTAGGCCAAAGAACCTTATCTATGTATGTCATGGCACTACGCCGAGGCACCATTTCTAGGCATGGCACTGGGCTAAGGCACCTTTCTGTGCACGTTTACAGACCAGTCAGGCACCTGCCTGCAAGACTAGACCGAGGCACCTTATCCGTGCATGTCACATACTGAATGGTACATCGTGTCTATGCATGCACTAGTCGAGTCATCGGTTCGCACTAGGCTAAGACACTCGGTCTGCATGTCATCAGACAGATCGAGGCACCGTGGCTAGGCATGACATCAGCAAAGGCACCATGTTCATGCATGTCATGGCAATGTGTCGGTTTCACTATTTGTTCAGGGCAAGCACTAACCGGGCACCATGTTCAAGCAAGCACAAGGTCAAGAACCTTATCTAGGTATGTCATGGCACTAGGTCGAGGGGCACCGCTTTCAGTACGGTATAAAATGGTCGAGGCACTAATCCTAAGCATGTACTTGGCCGAGGCTTCTTGTCCAGCACGTCATGGCACTAAGGGCGGGCACCGTGTCTAGGAAAGCACTATACCGAGGCACCTTTTCTAGGCATGTCATGGCTTTAGGCCGAGGCACCGTGTCTAAGAGTGGTACAAGGCCGAGGCACCGTGTCTAGGCGTGGTACAAGGCCGAGAAAGTAATCGCGGTTCGCATGCACTAAATGGCGTAACCTCGTCTGTGCATGTCATGGCATTAGACCGAGGTACCGTGCCTAGCATGCGCAGCCGAAGTCATCGCGTTGCAGACGCGCTCAGCCGGTGCGATTCGCAGCATGTGTTGGTATTATGTCGAGGCACCGTGTATAGGCTTGCCCTAGGCCGAGTCACCGTGTCTAGGCATGCACTAGGCTAAGTAATACTGCTTCAGCATGTCATGACACCAGCAGGTACCGCGGTCTAGAAAGCACTGGGCCGGCTAACCATTGCTATGCTTGCACCAGTCGAGGCATCTCGCTCTGTGCACGCATTACTAGGTCGGGGCACCGTTCAAGAAATACCAGACCGGCGCACCCTGGCTCAGGCATGTCGAGGCACCTTGCCTAGGCATGTCGAGGCACCAGCCGAGGCACTGCAGTCTAGCATTACGACACTAAAGCCAAGGCACCAGATCTATTCATGTACTAGGTCGAGTCACCGTGTCTGTGCACGTGACCAGGCTAAGGCACCTTGTCTAAGCATGTCAGAATCCAGCCGGTGGACCTGTCAAGGCATGTAGTAGGTTGAAGGACCATGTCTAGGCAAGCACTAGTCAAGAACCTTATCTATGTATGTCATGGCACTGTGCCGAGACAATCGCTTTCAGTACGATTAATCGGGTCAGGCACCTTGTTTAGACATGTTACGGCACCAGTCGAGGCACCGTGTCTGTGAGCACTGTAATCGAGGCACATTGTCCGTGCATGTCACACCCTACTGGAGGCACCGCGGTATAGTACGCACTGTGCCGATGCATCTTTCTTAGTCTCATTATGGCACTAGGTCGAGGGACCGTGTCTAGGTATGCACTCAGGTCGAAGCCACCGTGGTCTCTCGCATGCATCAATGAGGAATCTTGCTCAGTAATGTGGCTCGCACCAAGTCGGGTGCACCGTACCCAGATGCTACAGCGAAGGCACCTTATCTAGGTATGTCATGGCACAAGGCCGAGGTATTGTGTCTAGGCATGCAATAGGTCGAGTCACCATATCTAGGCATGCACTGGGCCAAGGCACCTCGTTTCAGGCATGTCACTTTAATATCAGTCGGTGACCGTGTTCAAAGCACGCATTAGGTCGAAAGGATCAGCAGATAGCATGCACTAGGCCAAGGCACCTTGTTGAAGCATGTCTTAGAACTAGGCCGAGGAACCGTGTCTGGGCAAGCACTAGCTTGAAGCACCATGTCTAAGCAAGCACTAGGCCGAAGAACCTTATATATGTATGTCATGGCACTAGGCCGAGGCACCGTTTCTAGGCATGGCACTGGGCTAAGGCACCTCATTCGTGCAAGTCATGACACTCAGCCGAGCACCCGTTTAGGAAAGCACTGCATGCAGGCACCTCGTCTCAGTAAGCCACAGACTAGCCGGTGCAATCAGCGCCTAGGTGGCGCACCAGGCCGAACCTCGCTCTAAGCATGCTCGCCAAGACAAGGCGAGGTAATCGTGTTCAGGTACGTGATTGTGTCGGCGCGATCTCTGACAGTGAATGCCAGATTATGTCGAGGCACCGCGGTTCAGACACGCACTATACTGAGTCACCGCGTGGCCTGTGCATGCATTAGCCCAAGGCACCTTATCTTGGCATGTCACGGCACTAGCAGGCGATTCGCGTTCTTCGGCAGCCGACTAAGCCCAAGCACCTATGCCTCAAAGTGCCACAAGGTCAAAGAACCTTATTCTAGTATGTTATGGCACTGAAATGGCGCCCGTTTCTGGTGCATAAAGACTAGGCCGAGGCATCAGGTTCAGCATGCACTAGACTCCAGTCAACATGTTCAGGCATGCATTAGGCTCGGGCATCTCGGCTTGTGCATGTATCGCACCAGCCGTGGCAATCGTGTCTGTGCTTCTACAGCAGTAAAGGCACCTGTCTGTGCATGTCATGACACAACGACGAGTCACCATATCTGCACGCACTGCGCCACACCTTCTTTAGGCACGTCATGGCACTAAGGTGAGGCAATCGTGGTCTAGGCATGCACTAGGCCGTCATCAAGCTGTGCACGACTAGCCAAGGCACTTGTCTAAGCATGTCATGGAACTAGACGGAGGAACTGTGTCTAGGCAAGCAATAGCCTGAAGCACCATGTCTAGGTAAGCACCAGCCGAAGAACCCATCTATTTATGTCATGGCACTAAGCCGTGGCACCTGCTTCTGTGCATGGACTGTGCCGAGTCACCTGTTCAGAATGCCTTTAGGCGAAGGCTCCCTGGCCTAAAAAGTGCACTAGGGTCAGAGGCCATCGCGGCCCGCACCACGAAGGCACCTTGTCTAGGCATCTCATTGTACTAGACCGAGGCATCGTGGCTAGGTATGACACGAGGCCGAGGCACCATGTCTGTGCATGTTACGGCATTCGTCGAGGCACTGCGGGTCGAAGACAGCTAATCGTAATCAAGAACCTTATCTGTGCATGTCATGGCACCAGTCGGCACCGCTTTCAAGCTCGGGCACCTGGCCTGCGCAACGTGTCGGGCACGGCAGTCGAGGCGTTCCTTTGCTCAGTTTGTCACAAGACAGCCGAGGCACCATGTATAGGAAAGCACTAGATCGGCGTTAACCTTATCTAGGCATGTCATGGCCCAGTCGGTGACACCGCGGTTCAGCGCAGTACCAGGCCGGCGTTAATCGGTTCAGCATGCACTCAGCTCAGTCATCGCAGGTTCAGGCATGCACTGTGCCGAGGCATTCGACCAGCACGCCACAAGACTAGGCAGTACCGTGTTCAGTGCTACCAGTCGCACCCGCTCAGGCAAGCACCAGCAGAAGAACCCATATAGGTATGTAATGGAACTGTGCCGAGGCACCGCCAGTACGACACTGGGGTCGCGGCAGCATTTCTAGGCCAGACTGCGCCGGCGATCTCGTTTCAGTATCGCCATGCCACTCGCCGAGACACGTGTCCAAGAAAGACTCGCATCGAGGCACCCATTCATGCATGCTCGAGGCACTAGGTCGAGGTAATCGCGGTTCATTCATGATTCAGGGCCGATTCGCCGTGATCTAGGCATGCACTCAGCGCGGCTGCACCTTGCCTATGAATGTTATCGCACTAGTCGTAGGCAATCGTGGCTAGTACACCAGCCGAGGCCCATGTCTAGGGAAACCACCAGTCGAAGCACCATGTGTCTAGCACTAGGCTCGAGGCACCCATTTAGGCATGTCATGTCACTCAGCCGAGGCAACTGTCTAAGCATGGCACTGGGGTCAAGGCACCTCACGAGGCAGTCACAAGACTGTGCCGAGGTTAATCGCGCTTTGTCATGCATTAGGTCGAGGCACCTCGCGACCCGCCATGGCAAAGAGGTCGCAGGAATCGCGGCTTGCATTACGCACTGGCCGAGGAACCCTTCGTGATAGGTGCTGTCATGGCACTAGGCCGAGGCACTATGTCTAGGCATGCACTAGTCGAGTCACCTTTGTTCCAGCGCGATTAGGCCGAGGCATGTTGCCTAGGCATGTGTTGGTACTAGGCCGAGGCATCGTGTGTAGGCATGCACTAGGCTGAATCACCTTATATAGAATGCATTAGGCTAAGGCACCTTGTCTAGACATGTCTCGCACCAAACAGGCACCGTGTCCAGCAATGCACTAGGCCGTAGTTACCGTGTTCAGTACGCACTGTAAGTCGAGTCACCGTGTTCAGTACGTGACAAATCGAGGCATTCGCCTAGCATGGTCAGCATCTGCCGCGGCAATCGGCACCGTGTCTGAAGCTCGCGCTAGGTGAAGGCACCTTGTCTAGGCATGTCATCAAGACAATGCCGAGTCACCATATCTAGCCATGCACTAAAGCAATACACCTCTTTAGCATGTTATGTCAATTAGGGGCGAGGCTCCTGGTCAGCATGCACTGTGCTCGGTTGTCTGTCTAGCATGCACTGGCGCCTTGCCAAGATTCGGGCTTAAGCATGTCATGGAACTAGCCGAGGAATCGTGTTCAGGGCAAGAATAGCATGAAGCACCATGTCTAGGTAAGCACTCAGCCGAAGAACCCATTCATGTATGCCTATGGCACCAGCCGGGCTAACTCCATTTCCCAGTGCACGGGACTAAAGCCGAATAATTTGCCTGCACGCCCTTGCGCCAAGCGTAACCCTTGCCTAGGCACGCACCAGCCAAGCTCACCGTGTCCCGCACTTGGCGAAGAAAACCTTCTGTGCATGTCATCGCACTGTAATCGAGGCACCGTGGCTGGGGGGGCATGGCACTGTGTCGAAGACTATGTCTAAGCATGTCATGGCACTCAGCCGAGGCAATCGTGTCTAAAGTAAGCACTAAAAAGCCTGAGCACCATGTCTAGGCAAGCATTAAATGAAGAACTCCTATCACAGATGTCACGTTAATAAAAACAAGATCTTTTCAGTTTCCTATGACTAAATATGATCGCGCCGGCTACATGCAAGAGGTCGAGGCGCCTTGCCTAGCATGTCACACACCAGCCGAGGCACCGCCATTCCAGGAAAGCACTGCACGCAGGCACCTCGCTCCAGGGCATGTCATGGGCCTTAGGCCGAGACACCATGTTCAGCGTGGTACTGTGCCGAGTCACCGTTCAGCATGCTCAGCGTAAGGCACCTTGTCTAGTAATGCACCAGTCGAGTCACCGTGTTCCGCATCGCGGCAAAACCTTCTTCAGCATGTCATCGCGACTGTAATCGGCGCGCACCGTGACTAGGCATGGCACTAGGTCGAGGCACTATGTCTAAGCATGTCATGGCATCGCGTCGAGGCACCGCTAGTTTGCAAGCAAAGACTAAAATGAAAGACTACGCTTCAGCGCAAAGATTAAAAATGGGGCGAACCTTATCGGGCGCATGTCGCGGCACAACAGTCGCTAATCTTTTCTGTGCTCGCACTAGGTCGAGGCATCAGGTCAAGCACGAAGAGTCGGCGGCCTGCCTGCAAGATGTCATTGCCACCAAAGCCGAGGCACCGTGTTCAGAAAGCACTGCATTTAGGCACCTTGTTCAGTATGTCACGGCCTTAGGTCGAGACACCATGCCAGCGTGGTACTCAGTCGGCTAATCACATAGCCGCACGCGCCAGTCGAGTCACCCGTCGTGCCTGTGCATGTACTGTGCCGAGGCATCTTAATTAGGCATGTGTTGGTATTATGTCGAGGTTAATCGCGGTCCAAGCATGCACAAGATCGTCATCAGAGTTCAGGCATGTACCAAAGCCAAGGCACCTCAGTTCCAGTACGTCATACATCTTGTAGTAAGAGGCACGTGTCTAGGCAAGCACTAGCCGAAGCACCATGTCTAGGGCAAAGACTAGCGTAAGAACCTTATAGCATAGTATGTAATGGAACCAGTCGAGGTATCAGGTCAAAGAAAGCGCAGATCGAGGCACCTCGGTTTCCAGCATGTCGAGGCATTAGGCCGAGGCACTGTGACTATTCATGCACTAGGCCGAGTCACGGTATCTAAGCATGCACTAGGCGAAGGCACCTTGTCTATGCATGTTATCGCACCAAAGCCGCGTTCCACGTCAGAAACCATCAGTCAAGCACCACGCCTTGCGCAGTCGACTACGTGATCGGCAAGACCTTATTTGTGCATGTCGCGTCACTAGGCCAGGTACCGTGTCTACATGGCATCAATAAGGCACTCGCCGAAGGCGTGTCACTAAGACTAAATGAGGCAATCATTTCAGCAAATGGCGAATCGGCTTGTGACGCACTAAAAATATGAACCTCACGTAGTATGTCATGGCACCAGTCGAACACCTTGTCTGTGCAGCATTACAGGTCGAGGAATCTTTGTCAGGCATGTGTCAGTACTCAGTCGAAAGACGCGCAAAGACGCACTAAAAACGAATCACTCCATCTAGCATCGCACCAGCTAAGGCACCCCATCTAGGCATGTCTCGCACCAGCCGAGGCAATTCCAGGTTCAGTACGCACTGTGCCTGGTCACCCCGTGTCTAGGCATGCATTAGGTCGGCAGCATTCCTGGGCTTCAGACATGTGTCGGCACAGCCGAGGCACCGTGTTCAGCACGCACTGTCGGCTAACCTTATATAGGTATGTCATGAAATTAGTACGAGGCACTACTTGCGCACGCACCAGACCGAGGCATCTCGCTTAGCATGATGTCACTCAGGCCGAGGCAATCGTGTCTAAAAGCATTGTGAATCGAGGCACTTGTCTAGGGCACGCCGAGGCACTAGGCCGAGGCTTTGTGTCTGCATGGCACCAGTCGAGGCAATCTCAGATCTATTCATGCACAAGGTCGAGTCACCGTGTCTGTGCATCCACTCAGGCGAAGGCACCTTGTTCATGCACGTTATCAAGACCAGCCGAGGCACCGTGGCTAGGCATGACACTAGCCGAGGCACCATGTTCAGAAAGCACTAGATTTAAGCACCGTGTCTATGCTGACTCTGGCCGGCGCAGACCTTATTTAAGCATGTCATGGAGCTAGGCCGAGTCACTATGTGTAGGTGCATGCACTAGGCCAAGGCACCTTGTCTAAGCATGTCATGGAACTAGGCCGAGGAATCATGGTTCAGGCATGCACTGGGATCGAGGCAATCTTCATCGCCTATCATGGCAAGAGTTTCCAGGAATCGTGTTTAGTAACGCACTCAGGGTCGATGAACTCACGCTTGTGAATGTCATTAAGACTAAAATGGTGAGACCGTGGTTCAGTACGCACCAGCCGAGTCACATTGCCTAGGCATGCACGCGCCAGGAATCTCGCCTTTGTATGTGTTGGTACTAGGCCGAGGCATCGTCTCTGTGCATTCATCAGCCGAGTCACCCATTCAGTACGCACTGTGCCAAGGCACCCGTCTAGGCATGCTCCGCATTTCCAGGGCCGAGTTGCTCCAAGCACGCACTACGCCGGTCACCGTGTCTCGACGACAGTATGCAGGCACCGCGGTTCAGTGCATGTATTGTGCCGAGTCACCCTATCTGTGCACGCATTACGCCAAGACACCGTCTAAGCACGTCATGCGGAATCCAGTCGAGGAACTCGTGTCTAAAGCACTAAATTACACCATGTCTCGGGCAAGTACTAAATCAAGCAACCTATCTATGTATGCTGTCATGGCACAAGGCCGAGATTAATCAGTTTCTAGGCATGACACTCAAACAGCACTCTATCTAGCATTTCATGGCACTGTGCCGAGACACCGTGTCTAGAAAGCAAGCAGACCGGGAGCAAGATTCATGTCCGTGCATGTCACGACACCTCTGGCCGGAGCAAGACCGGTGATTCAGGCATTTACCAGTCGGTGCATTTTGCTTAGGCATGTCATGGCACTAGCCGAGGCACCGTTGTCAAGGCGGCACCAGTCAGGTCACCGTCAGCACGCACAAAGTGGAGGCATCTTCATTTCGTATGTGTCAAGACTAGGTCGAGGCACCGGTTCAAAGACGCTTGCGAGGGGCCAAGGTGCTTGTCTAGGCATGTCATGACACTAGGCTGAGGCACCGTGTCTAAGCATGCAATAGGCCGAGTCACCGTGTCTAGGCATGCACTAGGCCAAGGCACCTTGTCGAAGCATGTCATGGAACTAGGCCGAGGAACCGTGGTTCAGTGTAAGCACTTAGCCACACCATGCCTAGGCAAGCACTAAAATAAGAACCTTATCTATGTATGTTACCAAGACTATGCCGAGGCACGCTTTCTGCGATGGCATCGTCGGTGCACCTTTTCCGTGCATCCATGGCAATAGTCGGTTAATCAGGTTTATAAAAGCACATTCAGACCGAGGCACCTCGTCTGTGCATGTCATGAAACTACAGTCGAGGCAATCCGTGGTCTAGTACACTAAAGAAGGCATCTCGCCTGGGACATGTCATGGCACTAGCCGAGCACCGTGTCTAGGTACCGGGTTAAAGCGGCGCACTCGTCTGGGCATTGCCACGCCCAAGGTCGAGGCATCGCAGGTTCAGCATTAGCTAGCAAGGCCGAGTCATATTTGACACGCACTGTGCCAAGGCACCTTGCTCAGGTATGTCATGGAACCAGCCGGCAAGACCGTGCCCAAAAGACAGATCAGTCGTAAGACGTTATTGTGCATGCACCAGCCGATCACTATGGTCCGCACCGGGCGAAGACACCTTTCTAGCATGTAATCAGACTGATCGAGGCATCGTGGCTAGGCATGGCACTAGTCCGAGGCACCATGTCTTGGCATGTCATGGCACTAGGTCGAGGCACCGCGTCTAGGCAAGCACTAGGCCGAAACACCATGTCTAGGCAAGAACTAGGTCGAAGAACCTTATCTAGGTATGTCATGGCACTAGGCCGAGGCACCGTTTCTAGGCATGGCACTAGGCTGAGGCACTATGCCTAAGCATGCACTCGTCGAGGCGTCTAGCATGTGTCATGCACTGTGCCGGCAATCGTGTCTAATGAAAGCACTGTGACCGAGGCCCCTTGTCTAGGCATGATGGCCCAGCCGGTGCAATCGCTTTCTAGCGTGGTACTACGCCGAGGCACCGTGCCCGCATGCACCAGGGTCGAGGTACTGTGTCTATGCATGCATTAAAATGAGTCATCAGATTCAGGGGCATGCACTAAAGCCGAGTCATCTCGCTCTATGCATGAAGCAGCTATGCCGATAAGACTGGGTTTGCAAGATGCATTCGTGGCCAGCCACCGCGTCTGCGTGACGCACTGTGCCAAGGCACCTTGTTTAGGCATGTCATGGCACTAGGCGAAGACACCGTGGCCCAGTAAGCACTCAGTCGAAGCACCACGCTTCCAGCAAGCACTAGGCAGAAGAACCTTATATAGGTATGTAATGGAACCAAAGCCGAGGCACCATTTCTAGCTTCGCACTAAAGCCGAGGCATCTGTTTGCACGCTGCGCCACTCAGCCGGCAGACCAAATTGCCTAAGAAAAGCAAAGCAGACCGAGTGGGCACCGTGGTTCAGCATGGTACTCGCCGAGGCAATCGATTCATTCATACACTAGGGTCAGGTCGTGTTCAGCTCGCACAAAGAAGGTAACCCTGTCTATGCATGTAATCAGACAGTCGATAAGACGTATCAAGCATTTCGGCATTTGCCGGTAAGTGTCTCACGCCTAGAAAGTACCAGCCAAGCACCGTGTCTAAAGAATCCAGGTCGATGCACCATTTAGGTATGTCATGGCACTATGCCGAGGCACCGTGTCTAAGCATTTCACTGGGCCGAGGCACCGTGCCCAGGTAGGTCACGGCATTAGGCCGAGGCACCGTGCCTAGGCATGCACTAGGCCGGCGCACTCCGTGACGCCCGTCACGGCAATATGCCGAGAATCAGGTTTAGGAACGCACGAAATGGCGAACCTCGCTTTCGCGAATGCCATGGCACTAGTCGGCGCACTATGCGTTCAGCATGCACCAGGTCGAGTCACTCGGTTTTGCGCGACGCATTGCGCCATGAATCGCCAGCGTGTCGTACTGTGCCAAGGCATCACGCTCTGCTACGCATTAGTCGAGTCACCTTATCTGTAATGCACCAGCTAAGGCACGTCGTCTGCATACCTGCGACTAGCCGGTAGTGATCAGAACAGTACGCACTAAAGTCGGTCACCGCGTTCAGCATGACAGTCGAGCAGATCTCACGACACGTGTCGCACTTAGCCGAGGCATCGTGTCTAGCATGCAAGAATGAGTCACTCCATAGTCTTAGGCATGCACAAGCCAAGGACCTCTGGCCTAAGCTTGTCGCGGAATCCAAAAGCCGGTGAACCGTGTCTAGGCAAACACTAGCCTGAAGCACCATGTCTAGGCAAGAACTAGGCCGAAGAAACTTATCGATGTATATCATGGCACTAGGCCGAGGCACCGCTTCGTGCATGACACTGGCCGAGGCACCTCGTCTGCACGCCATGGCACCAGCCCAGGCAATCAGGTCTAGGAAAGCAATAATCGGCGGCACCTTGTCAAGGCATGTCACGGCACTCCTACGAGGCACCATCTCAGCACGACTGTGCCGAGGCTTCTCTTTTCTGTGCATGTCAGCTTAAGACCAGCCGAGGCAATCATGGCAGTTCAGGTAATGAGACTAACAGTCACCGCGGTTCAGGCATGCATTGAAATCGAGGCATCTCTGCGATAGCATGTATCGGGTTTCAGTCGGTAGCACTACGCCTGTGCACGCTACAGCGAAGGCACCTCGTCTAGATGTCATGGCACAAGGCCGAGGTATCAGGTCTGTGCACGACCAGCCGAGTCACCATATCTAAAGTACGCACTGTGCTGGGCGCACCCGTCTGTGCATTGTCGGAATCCAGTCAGAGTGACCGTATCTGCTTCGCGACTAGCCTTTGAGCCACCATATTCAGCATGCACTGTGTCAAGACACTTTGTCTGGGCACGTCATGGAACCAGCCGAGGAACCGCCGCTTCAGCAAAGACTAAATTGGCACCACAAGCTCGAAAAGATGTGCCAAGAACTATCTATGTATGTCATGACACTCAGTCGAGGCACCGCTTGTATGCAGACCGGGCCAAGGCACCATATCCGTGTGCATGTACGAGCACTCAGTCACGCACCGCGGTCTGGGGAGCGACAATCGGCAAGACTCGTCTGTGCATGTAATGGCACTCGGGTCGAGGCACCGTGTATTTACTGCATTTCCAGTCGAGGCACCGCCTAGGCAATGCACTATAATCGAAATCGCGGTTCCGCATTCAGCGAAGACACCCATTCTGCAGTGCATGTCATCGAGACTAGACCGAGGTGACGTGGCTAGGCGCGTGGCAATTCAGTTTCAGGCACCATGTCTGTGCATGTCATGGCACTAGCCAGACACCTCGTCTAGGCAAGCTTCCAGTCGAAGCACCACGCCTAAAAAGCATTAGTCGAAGAACCTTATCTAGGCATGTCATGGCACTGTGCCGAGACAATCGCTTTCAGCACGGCACCTGGCCGAGGCATCGTGCCTACATGCACTCCAAGCCGAGGCGCCTTGTCTCGTATGTCATGAACCAGTCGGCGCATCTTGTTCCAGCATGTCATGGTCTTGCAGCCGAGGCACGTCTAGGCGGGTACCAGGCCGAGGCACCGTGTCTGCACGCACTAGTCGAGGATCCTCGCTCAGCATGTCACACTCAGCCGAGTCACCGTGTCTCTGCATGCACTGTGTCGGTCACTTGCCTAGGCATGCACTCGGGGTCGAGGCATCTCGCTTCAGGCATGTGTCAGTATTATGCCGAGGCATCGTGTCTGCAGTACGCACCAAGCCGAGTCATCGCAGTTCAGTACGCACTGCATCAAGGCACGCCTGCTCGTGCATGTCATGGCACTGTAGCAGAGGCACCGTATAGTGCCACCAGTCAAGCACCATGTCTAAGCAAGCACTAGCCGTAAGAACCTATATAGGCATGTCATGTAACCAGGCCGAGGCACCGCTTCAGCACGACACTAGCCGCAAGATCATTTCTAGCCAGACTAAAGCCGAGGCATCTGTTTCAGCATGTCACGCCACTCAAAGCCGGCGCACCGCACTTCCAAGCAAAGACTGTAATCGGCGAACCTCAGGTTTGCGACGTCGAGCAAGACTAGGCCGAGGCACTATGTTCGCATGGTACTCAGTCGGTGCAATCAGATCTATTCATGCACAGTCGAGTCGCCAAGGCTTCCAGTACGCACTGTGCGTAAGGCACTCCTCGCCTATGCATGTTATCGCGACTATACCGAGGCACCGTGGGCTGGTGCATGACACTGCCGAAATATCATAGTTTCAGAAAGACTAAAGCACGTAATTCATATCTAGAAGGCACCAGCTCTTGGTGCACCCTTATTTAGTTAGCGCCACGGCACTGTGCCGAGGCACCGCGGTATAGTACGGCACCGGGCCAAGGCACCGCTTCCGTGCGTCACGCACCATGTCGAGGCACTACGCCTCAGCATGCACCGGGCCGAGGCACTGCGATCGGGCCTCCGCCATGGCAAAAGAGTCCCATGAACCGCTTCAGCATGCACTAGCCGAGGAACCTCGCCTAGGCATGTCACGGCATTCAGCGCCGGCGACTGTTCAGCATGCACCGGGCCGAGTCACCGTGTCTAGGCCAGGCACCGCGTCAGCATGCATCGGGTCGAGTCACCGTGTTCAGCATGCATTGTGTCGAGGCATCTTCGCTTGTGCATGTGTTTCAGATTAGGCTTGCGCACCGTGTTCAGCACGCACCGCCAAGTCACCCATTCAGGCATGCACTCGCAAAGGCACCCGCCTAGGAATGTTCGCACTCGGGCCGATGCACCGCGGTTCCAGCATGCACTAAAAATGAGCCACCGTGCTCAGCATGCAGTCTGCGCATCTGCTTAGACATGTGTTAGCATTGTGCCGAGGCACCGCGGTTCAGTACGCACTAAAGCCGAGTCACCTCGCTTTAGGCATGCACTAAGCCAAGGCTCCATGTCTACGTCATGGAACTAGCCGGAAGCTTGTCTAGTGGGCAGAATTACACCATGTTCAGTAAGTACCAGTCAAGAACCGTATCTACGTATGTCATGGAATCCAGTCGAGACACCGCTTCTATGCATGGCAATCGGGATGAGGCACCTCGTCTGTGCATGTCATGGCATTCAGTCGGCGTAATCGTGTCAAGAAATGCATCCATAATCGGCAAGACTCCTCGGTCCATGCATGTCATGGCACTGTGCCGAGGCAATCGTGTCTAGGTACGCACCAAATGGCAAGATCTCGCCTGTGCAGCGTCACCCGCACAAGGTCGAGGCACCGCGCCTGCGCACGCATCGTGCCGCCACATCGTGTTCAGTACGCACTAAAGTACGCCATCGCGGTTCAGCATGCACTGTGCCGCGCACCATGCTCCAAGCATGTCACTAACCAGCCGGAACCGCGGTATGTGCAAGCACTAGCCTCGCACCATTATCTAGCAAGCACCAGTCGATGAACCTTATTTATGTATGTCATGCACTGGCCGAGGCACCGCTTTCAGCATGACATCAGCCGAGGCACCTTCGGTCTGCGCATGTCATGGCACTGTCGAGGCAATCGCGGTTCAAAAGGACTAGACCGAAAGACTCAGGTGCATGTCATGGCACTGTGTCGGTACGACTATGTCTAGGCAATGACTAAGCCGAGGCATCTCATTCCATGCATGTCATGGCACGAGGTCGGGAGGCAATCGCGGTCTAAGTAGCACTAGCCGAGTCACCGCACCTGCATGCATTAGGTCGAGGCATCTCGCTGCGCATAAAGGCCGAATTGCACGATGCAACCGTGTCTAGGCACGTTTTAGACACAAGACCTCGCCTGCACGCCACGGGCACGCGCCGAGGCATCGAAATCTAGCCACGACTCAGGTCGAGTCACCATGAGCCCAGTATCGCACTAGCCGCTGGCACCTCAGCTCCAGTATGTCATAAGACTGTATCGGTGCACCGCTGGCTTCAGTATGCACTAGGCCGATTCAATCGCGGTTCAAAGACTTCACTGCATAAGCGCACCTCATTCATATGTCATGGAACCAGTCGAGGAGCCTGTCTGTGCAAGCACTAGCCTCGAAGCACTATGTCTAGGCAAAGCACCCAGCCTAAGAACCTTATCTATGTATGTCATGGCACTGGTGCCGAGGCACCGATTCTGTGCATGGCACTGGGTCAGGCACCTCGTCTGCATGTCACGCACTCAGCCGAGGCACCTGTCCAAAGCACTAGGCCGAGTCACCGCGGTCCGCACTAGCGTACACACCTTGTTCAGCATTGGTCATCACACTGCACTGCTGCGACCGCGGGCGCGCACGCACTGCAGGCACCATGTCCGCGATTCGCGCATCGCCAGTGTCGAGGCACCGTGGTTCAGCAAGCACCAGCCGCAGGCAGCACCGCGGCCTAGCAAAGACTGTGTCGGCAAGACCGCTCAGGCAAAGCCACTCAGCCGAAACACTACGCCTGCGCAAAGACTAGATCAAGAACCTTATTTATGGGCGTCAAGACGGCCTGAGCACCGCTTCTGGGGCTCGTAATCGGTCGAGGCATCGGCGGCCTGGGCACCGCATCAGCCGAGGCGTCTGCTAGCATGATATGGCACTCAGTCGAGGCACCGCATCTAAGAAAGCACTGTAATCAGGCACCCATCTAGGAATGTCAGCGCTATGGTCGAGGCAACGTGTTTAGCGTACTAAATCTCGATAAGACCGTGTTCAGTCGCACTGTACCGGCGGAACCTCGCTTGCGTGACGCCACTAAGACTGTACCGAGCACATCTGGTTCAGGCATGCACTAGGCCCAACACCGGCGGCCCAGTAATGCATCAGTTTCACAACATACAAAAAGACGACTGTGCCAAGGCACCTTGTCTAGGCATGTCATGGCACTCTAGCAGAGGCAATCCTGTTCAGTAAGCACTCAGCCGGCTAATTCATGTCCGGGAAAGCACTAGTCGAAGAACCTTATATAGGTATGTCATGGAACTAAAGTCAGGCACTCCGCTTGTCGGGCATGACACCAGGCCGGGCAAAGACCATTTCTAGGTCAGCACCAGTCGGCGATCTTTTCTACGCACGCCATGCCACTAAAAGCCGGCGACCGCGCTCTAAGAAAAGACAGACCGAGTCACCTTGTCTAGGCATTGTCGAGGCACTAGGCCAAGGTGACTGCGGTGCAGTCTCCCCGGTACTCAGCCTATAAGATCAGATCTATTCACGGCTCAGCCGAGTCACCGTGTTCAGGCATGCACTCAGCGTAAGGCACCTTATCTATGCATGTTATCGCGACTAAAGTCCGAGTATAATCGCGCTAGGCATGTCACTGTGCCGAGGCACCACGTGTGAATGCACTAGGCCGCACACCGTGTTCAGGGCAAGCACTAGGTCGAGGCACCTTATTTAGGTATGTCATGGCACTGGGTCGAGGCACCATGTCTAAGCATGGCACTAGGCCAAGGCACCTTGCCCAGCAGTCACGCGATCAAAGTCGAGGCACCGTGCCTGTGCACGCACTAAAGCCAAGGCACCTCAGACGGGCCTCGTCATGGCAAAGAGGCCGAGGAACCGCTAAGCAGACGCATCAGCCGGTGAACCTTGCCTAGGCTTGTCATGGCACTAGCCGAGCCATCGGCCTGTGCATGCACTAAAGTGAGTCACCGTGTCTAGGCACGACAAAGCCGAGGCATCCGCTCTAGGCTTCAGGCCGTACTCAGGTCGAGGCACTATGTCTAGCAATCACTATGTCAAGCAATCGAAATGAGGTACGGTACTGTCGAGACACCTTTTCTAGCTCGCGACTAAATGAAAGTTATCGTGGTCTGTGGTCGCGACTCAGCGGCGCAGACCTCGTCGGTCATGTCATCAGACTAGATCGAGGCACCGCGCCGCACGGGCACTAAGCCGAGGCACCATGTCCGTGCAAGCACTCAAAGCCGGCGCATCGCGGTTCAGGCAAGCATCAGCCGCGGCACTCATTCAGTATGTCACAAGACTAAAGCCGAAAGACCGCCAGCCTAAAGACGCATCAGCCAAGGCACCCGCTTAGGCATTTCACAAAGACTAAAGCCACATCGTGTCTAGGCACTCGTGCCGAGGTACATCGCCGCAGACGCCACGCTAGCAGGCCGGCGACCGCGCTAGAATGCACTGCGACGGCGAACTCATGCAGACGCTACAAGATAAAATGGCAAGATCGTCTCTAAGATGCATTAGACCGAGTCACCGTGGTTCGCATGCGCAGTCGGAGGCATTCGCTTCAAAGTACGTGTCGTACCAGGTCAGCCGCACCGCGGTAGGCATGCACTAGCCGAGTCACCGTGTGTACGAACTAGCCGAGTCGCGTGCACGCACTGTGCCAAGGCACCTTCTCTAGGCATGTCATGGCACTAGACTGAGGAACCGTGGTTTAGCAAGCACTCGTCAAGACCATGTCTAGGCGCGCTACTCAAATAAGAACCCTATCGGTATGTCATGGCACCCTACCGAGACACCGCTTTCGCACGCACTCTACCGAGGCACCGCGCCTAAGCATGCACCAGTCGAGGCGCCTTGTCTCGCATGTCATGGCACTAAACAGGCACCGTTCAGGGAAAACAATGTGACCGAGGCACCTTGTCTAGGCATGTCATGGCCTTGGGCCGAGGCGCCATGTTCAGCGCCAGACAGTCGAGGCACCGCGTCTAGGCACGACTCAGTCGGCGCATCTCGCCGTGCATGTGTCGGGTATTATGCCGAGGTATCGCGGTTCAGGCACGACCGTAATCGAGTCACTATACCCAGTGACGACTGTGCCAAGACACCTCGTTTGCGCATGTCGCCAAGACTCAGAGAGACCGCGCTTCAAAGACGGTCGGCCCCACGGGTGCCTGCGCAAAGACTGCGCCAAAGAACCTTATCTAGGTATGTCACGGCACTGTGCCGAGGGGCACCGCTTCTAGGAATGGCATCACCGAGGCACCGCTCGCATGTACTCAGGCCGAGGCATGTTGTCAAGGCATGTCGCGGCACTAAGTCGGTATTAATCGTGCTCAGAAAGCACTGTGACCGAGGCATGTCATGGCACTAGGCCGAGACACCGCGGTTCAGAATGGTACTAGTCGAGGTAATTTAGTCTAGGTAATGCACTCAGCCGAGTCACCGTGTTTAGGCTTCACACTAGCGAAGGCACATCAGTTCCCAAGATTTCATTGCACTAGATCGAGGCACCGTGGCTTGGCATGGCACTAGGCTAAGGCACCATGTATAGGCGAAAACTAGGCTAAAGCACCGTGTCTAGGCAAGCACTAGGCCGAGGTACCTTATCTAGGTATGTCATGGCACTAGGCCGAGGCATCGTGTCTAAGCATGGCACTGGGCCAAGGCACATTGCCTAGGCAGTTCACGGCACTACGCTGAGGCACCATGCTCAGATGCACTCGCCCAGGCACTTTGCCTCGTATGCTCCAAAGAGTCGAGGCACTAGGTTAGCACACATGCAATTTGCCGAGGAACCTCAGATACATGTGATGGCATCTAGGTCGAGGCACTGTATAGGCATCCACGTCAGTCTCCGCGGTTCAGCATGCACTAGGCCGAGGCAAACAAGTACCACGAGGGAAGGATGAAAAGGACTTTGAAAAGAGAGTCAAAGAGTGCTTGAAATTGTCGGGAGGGAAGCGGATGGGGGTAGGCGATGTGCCTCGGTCGGATGTGGAACGACGATTTACCGGTCCGTCGATTGACTCGGGGCGAGAACCGATGAGGTTTTGGGATGGCAACCCAAGCGCTGGTCAGAAGTTGTACCGTGAGACGCTTCGTTGTCTCTATTAAGTGAATGCAAGATACGCTGCGTGTTGGGAACTCGTGGCGCTAATGGCATCGCCGCCAAACTCCCCATTCGCCCCGCCTGAAACACTGACTGCTGAGTTCGACATGTGTGTGAGTCAACGAGCTAGTAAACTCGTGTATATAGAAGGAAGTCGCATCGGGCGGATCCTTAGTGTGGTGCACCGTCGATCAACCTTGATCTTCTGAGAAGGGTTCGAGTGAGAGGATGCCTGTCGGGACCTAAAAGATGGTGAACTATGCCTCGAGCAGTGGCAGCCGGAGGAAACTCTCAAAGGGAGGCTTCAGCCGATGACGACGTGCAAATCGTTCGTCTGACTGCATGGGCGAAGACTAATCGAACTATCCGGGCACTTGTCTCCTCTCGGTTTCCTCAGATAGCCGGAGCCCGCGGCGAGCTCCCATCTGCAAAGCCAATGATTGTGAGGCATCAGCGAACGCCTCGACCTATTCTCAAACTTTAAATTAAGAGGACGCATTTACTACCCATTTGGAAATTGGCCATGGAATCGAGCCCGCGGGCCATTTTTGTGTTAGACCGGGCGAGCAAGTGATTTAACCCGAAGTCGTTACTTGCCTAATCATACACTAACTCTAGAACCCAAGAAAGGGTGCTCGGGGTTGGATTAAGACAAGAGGACGCTGGTCATAGTCGAACCGCTTAAGGAGTGTGTAACAACTCACATGCCGGATCAACTAGCCCCAAAATGGACGGCACTTACACGCGATCTACACCCTACCGCCGAGCAAGCGGGCAGTTCGATGAGTAGGAGAGCACTACGGCCGCATTAAAACTCCGCGCGAGCCCGCGTAGCTACGGGCCAGGCGATCTGTGGTAGTAGCAAATATTCAAAATGAGAACTTGCCAAGAGGAAGGTTCATGTGAATGGCACTTTGCATTACGGGTTAGTCGATCTTAAGAGACTGGGAAGTTCATTCCACATCGGTGCATGCACGCGAGCATCGAAGGAATCTGCACATTTCTAAACTGGACGTGGCTACGACAAAGAACATTGCAGTCCGAGACGCCGTCGGCGGCCCTGGGAAGAGTTATCTTTTCGTTAACACTCGCCCACCTCGAAACGCCTTCGCCCTGAGTGGTCCGCTGATCGGGAAAGAGCACCAGACGCCGTGTGGTGTCCTGGCGCCTCGACGACCCATGAAAATCTGGGAGGGACCGAGTGCCTCCCACGCGCCTCGATCGTACCATAACTCGCATCAGTTCCAAGGTGAACAAACTTTTCGGGTCGATAACAATGTAGGCAAGAGCTCAAGAAATGGATCCGTAACCTCAGAAAGGATTGCTCGAGGCCGGGCATGGGGGGTCCCGGCCCCAACCCGCCGCCGCCGATGATCGCTTCAAGCCGCCCCGTGAGAGCAGCGAGTCGCCTCGCCGATCGGGGACGAACCGAAACTGACTTCGTGCGCCGAACACCGACTCGCACTGTACCACGCAACTGACCGCTAATTAAAACAAAGCATGCGATGGTCTCGCGATGCTCACGCAATGTGATTTTTTGGCCGCGCTCTCATCACAAAGTGAAGAAATTCAACCAAGCGGTAAAAACAGGGAGTAACTATGACTCTTTGTTAACACAAATGCCTCACATTCAATTAGCGTATCGCATGAATGGATTTCAACGATTCCCCACCGGTCCCGTTTATCCAATCCAAACTACGCCTAAGGAACCAAGCTTGGCAGACCGTACGGAAAGAACCTCGCGAGCTTGACTCTAGTCCGACTCAGAAATGACTCTGAGAGGTATGATAAGTGGAGGAGCTGAAAATCCACGAAAGTGAAATACCACTACTTTTAACGTTATTTTACTTATTCGAACCTGAGGTTGAACATCCCTCATTTTTTACCCAAGGCGCGCTTTTGCGTCGTTCGGGGTGGAAGACATTGTCAGGTGGGGAGTTTGGCTGGGGCGGCACATCTATTAAAAGATAACGCAAGTGTCCTAAGATGAGCTCAACGAGAACATTAATCTCATGTGGAACAAAAGGATAAAAGCTCGTTTGATTTCCAGTACGAATACGAACCGAAAACGTGGCCTATCGATCCTTGCACTCGAAATTTGAAGCTGAGGTGCCTAAAAGCTACCAGGATAACTCGCTTCAGGGCGCTAAGCATTCATAGCAACGTCGCTGATCCTTCGATGCCCACTTTCCTATCATCAGGAAGTAGAATTCACCAAGTGTTGATTGTTCACCCACCAATAGGGAACGTGAGTCGGCTTGCACTGCCGAGACAAAGCCGTTTTAATTCTACTGATTGTCTCAATAGTAATTCAACCTAGTACGAGAGGAACCAAGATTCAAGACACTGTCATCAGCGCTGTTAAAAAGCTGTTGGCGGTTACCGTGGCGCCGGATTATAACCGAACACCTCTAAGTCGAATCCGGCTAGAAACGATAGTGTGCGCCCTCGCCGCCCGATCAAGCCGACCCTCGCAGGGCCCCGCCCCTAGAGGCACATGTCTCGGGTCAAGTCCTCGCGGTGGACAAACCGTGGGCCGTGCCAGCATATTTGTACCGAGCGACTCGGGCAGAACTTTACCCATGACGCACATGATCTCGTGGTATTAGAACCCAGAGAGCGCTCACGCCACCATCCACCGAGATTCAAATTCTCATGTCGCCCGATTCGTCCCTCCTACTTGATCCGATTCACTCACAATTTCCTTTTACCCTTCTTTTGTGGTCTCTCCTTCGATAAGAGGTTCTCGAACGCTCCCAGGTGGTACTCGAATCGCTTAACATACTTCGCATGGCAAAGGCATATGGAAAAATCTTAAAGGAAATAACAATCGACAGGATCTAAGTGCTCTCGCCGATTCCACCTACATTAAGGCGCGACCATATACTAAACAAACCTAGCTTATGCCATGGTGCCTCTGGCCGTAAGGCCACCCATTCATACATAGTCGTCATCATTACGGTATGCACTGCCTAAGGAATGGTGTGGCTTCCTGCATTCGAAAATTTATCAGATAGTAAATTCACCATGCTACGCCAAGTTTAAACATCTGGCCCCGCTGCGCCTCATGGCACGCCTAAAGAGTGCTTCCTGGCCAAGACTACGCCTGCACACCTGTCTCTGATGTTGCCAGCATATGCCTGTATCAGCGTGCCCCATTTTAGTGCTTCCTAGACACCTGCCCCACTAGCGGTCGTGAACCCGCCCAGGCAATGCGCCCTGGCATAGCTGCTTAGACACCTGCCCCGCTTAGCGCCATGACATTACCTAAACAAGGTGCCTCGGCTACACTCGCTTCGCATTAATGGCTTTAGCCTGCAGTATTCAGACATGGTTTTTCTACTAGTGCCATGCCTAGCCATGGTGCCTCTGGCCTAGGGAAATGACATGCTCAGACAAGGTGCTCACTAGTGCATCCCACACTGACTCCTCCCAGTGCATGCCTAGACACTCCGTGTCCTCACCCTTGAAGTACCATGCCCAACTCAAGGCTCCCTACTTCACGCACAACACGCCTGTATCAAGGTGCCCCGCTTAGTGCTTCTTAGACTCATGTCTCTGGCCTAGTGCTTTCCTGTACACTCCGCGCTTCTACCAAATGTTTCACGACATACCTAGACAAGACATGCCCCACTGGGCATGCCTTAGGAACGCTTGTCTCAAACTTCAAAGCACATGCCAAGAAACTGCCCCGGCCTAGTGCCATGACATACCCAGACAAGGCTCTTCGCTCAACATTACCTAGACATGGTGCTTCCTACTTGCCAGGTTTGCTCAGACACTCCGGTCCCCGCCATTTCTATGACATGCCTTCGACAAGGTGCCTTTGTCTAGTACATGCCTAGACACCCGCGACCTACCTAGTGCATGCCTAGACACACCGCCCTCGACCTAACGTCGACACATGCCCTCGACAAGATCCCGTCTCATGCACGCCAGACACCATAACCTCAAATACCTTTAAATAAGATGCCAAGATTACTGCCACAAACTTAGTGTCATGACATTCCTGTGACAAGGAGCCGCCCACAGGCATGCCTAGATAAGGTGACTCGACCTAGTGCATGCCTAGACACGGTGCCTTAGCCTAGTACAAACACATGCTCAGCAAGATGACTGGCTCCAAGGCATGCCTGCACACAATGACCAGCCTAGGCATGCCCAGACAAGGTGCCTCGTCATCGCACTCGGGATAAGGACTCCACCCTCTAGCGCATGCCCAGACATCGGCTCTCTACCATAATACGCCCAGCAAGGTGCCTACTAATGCATGCCTAAACATGGTGACTCCCACTAGCGCATGCCTGCACGCTGCCCTACTAGCACCATGCCCAGACACGCTGAGCCCTACGAGCGCCTCACGACACGCCTGCATTGAAGGTGCCCCTGCCTCAAGACTTCCTAGACCACCTGCCCCACCAGGTCATGAACCCGCCAAGGCAATGGCCCTGGGCCCAATGCCATGTTTAGCAGGCCCCTACTAGTGCCTGACATACCCAGACAAGGTGCCTCACATACGGCTCGTCTAGACACCTGCGGCTCTAGCCTGGGCTGGCTCACTCCACACGGCAGCCCGGCCCAGCTGGGCCATGCCAACCACCCGGCACCTGGTCTCTGTGCAATGACATGCCTGCACAAGGTGCTCTCGCCTTAGTTCACCCAGACACGATGACTCCTCGGCCCAGTGGCATCAGACACGGCGTTCGGCCGCACCATGCCTGCACACCTGCACTTCGGCCTCGCCATGACATGCTCGTACAGGCTCTCGGTCTAGTGCTTCATAAACACCTGCCTCGGCCTATCACATGACATGCCCAGGAAAAGATGCCACGACCTATCGCATGCTTAGGAACTTGCCTTAGCTTCTCCAGTGCCAAGCCCAGAAACGCTGGCCCTACTAATGCCCGACACCTCGATAAGGTTCTCGCCTAGTGCTTTCTACACATGGTGCTTCCGCCTAGGTGCCTGCTCTGCACACCTGCCTCCCATCTACATGATGCCCAGACAAGGACATATTGCTGCATGCCTGCACATCTGACCGACCTAGCGCATGCCTAGACACGTATGCCTCTACCAATGCCAACATTACGCCCAGGTAAGATGCATTCGCTCTAATGCATGCCTAGACACGGTGCCCCACTAGCGCATGCCCAGACACCTGCTCCTCAACCTATGCCACGACATGCCTGGGACAAGGTGCCTCGTCCGCCCACGCCCAGACAAGGTGACTCCCGCCAAATAAGATGCTCAGACACGGTGCCTCTACCACTCCAACACACCAAAAAGATCATCAATGCACTTGCACGCACCTGCTCAGCATGTCATCACTACCAAGATCACGATTGATGCCACACATACGCTCCCCACTAAGACTCAAGATATGCTAGATTCTTCTGTATACAACAAACACACGCCCGTCATGTCATATGACTGTATTTATGTGTTTCTACTAACACATGTCAGATATGGTGCTCTTACCATCATTAACACATACCTTCAAGGCTCTCTGCTAACATACGTCAAGAATATTCATGACTCCAATCAGTGCACTAGACATCACGCCAACTGGTCCCACACATGTTTCAGATTATAAAATGTGCCCATGTCTAGATTATAAGATTCTGCCCAGCATGTCAGACACCATACTCTCTGCCATGATCACTGATTACACATGCCTCTGCAGACGCCTCTAATCAAACAAGACGCTACACTCGCATTCTACTACGACGTTTAGATGACTATGTCTCTGCCTCAAGATCATGACATGTTCAGATGCATGAGCTCTGCTCAGTGCAATGCCAAGATATGGTGATTCCAAAAACATCAACACGCCCAGACGGCTTTCTACTTCTCATACAAGACATGACTCGCCAGATTGGCCATAGTTTCATTAACATGCCTGGGACATGATCCCATTTAGCGCATGCCCTCGGACACTCCGCGTTCCCCGCCTCAAGACTACGCTTAGACACCTGCTCGCTCCAGCGCCACGACATGCCTAAACAATGTACTGGGTCACAAGCCACGCTTGGGACACGCGTCCCGCCCCAGCGCTCGCCCAGACACTGGCAAGGCTTGCCTAGCACTCCGCTCATAGACATGGTGCCCCCGCCTTAAGGCCATGTCTGTGGCACCTGGGCCCCGCCCAGTGAAATGACATGCCTGCACAAGCAGCCTTCGCCAACAAGATGGCTAGACACCCGCCACCCTGGCCTAGTGCATGCCCAGAAACTGCCTGGCTCAAGACCACGCCTGTGACACCCAAGTGGGCCCCCGCCGCCATGACACATGCCCAGACAAGGTGCCCCTGGCCTGTTTTTCCCAGGACTCCTGCTCCCGCCCATCGGCTACGACATGCCAAGACAAGATGCTTCGTCCCAGCGCATGCCTAGAACTAAGGTCCCACCGAAAGGCCATGCTCTTAAAACTAAGGGCTCTACTTCAAGGCACACACACCCAGATACTAATGTTCTTCCTACTAGTGCTCACAAGACACAATGCTCTACCAAGCAGCTTACCCAGATACTACGCCCCAAATTTGGGCCAACACGACACGCCAGATACGCCGCCCGTCCCAACAGCCCCGACGCGCACACCAGCCTCAGTCGCATGCCAAGTAGACATCTGCCTGGCTTCATCGCCAACACACGCCAGGCATGCCCCAAATTAATGCATGTCAGACATCTGACTTCACTGAAGGCATGCCCCAGCACTCCACGCTCTCACCCAGCTCCATGACATGCCTAGGACAAGATCCCGCCAGTCAGATGCCTCAGATAGCGACTCGCCTAACAGACGCCAGACACTCCACAAGATCTGGCCACACACTCACACGCCAGACAGCGCCTTCGCCACGCACGCCTAGACACCTGCGGACTGGGTGCCTAGCAGACACTCCGCGGTCCCGCCAGCACCATGACATGCCTAGACACAGTGCCTTGATTTAGAGCATGCCTAGATGAGGTGACTCGGCCTAGTGCATGACAAGACACTGGGCTCTACTTCTAAATAAGATACCTAGACAAGGTGACTCCTGGGCTAGTGTATGCCTAGGACACAAGGCCCTCAAATTTGTCCCATGGACATGCCCAGCAAGGTTTCCTCGCCCCAGTGCATGCCCAAACACTGGTGTTTCAAATTAGTGTTGAAAAAGACCTCGGTGCTCCTACCACATGCCCAGCCACTCGTCTCTAGCCTAGTGCAATGACATGCGCATAAAGGTGCCTTCGCCTACAGCATGCCCAGATACCTGATTCCACTCAAGGCATGCCAAGACACTAGCTCCCCGCCTAGCAACCGGCCTCCAAACACGGTGCCTCGTCCAGTGCAATGGCATGCCCATACAATGTGCCCCTGCCTAGCTTTCCCAGACACCTGCCCCAATCACACATGGACAAGCCTAGACAAGATGCCTCGGCCTAGTGGATGCCTAGGAACGGTGCATCAGCTCAGTGCCACGCATAGAAACGGTGCCTCGGCCTAGTGCCATGATTATACCTAGATAAGGTTCTTCGGCCTAGTGCTTGGCTAGACATGGTGCTTCGCCGCCCAGCCGTTTCAGAAACTGCCTCTGGCCAAATGCCAAGACATGCCTAGACAACTGCCTCGACCTCAGTGCATGTCAGACACCTGCACCCTACTAGTGCATGCCGGACATTTAAGGCTCCCTCGTCTTAGCGCCGACACATGCCCAGGCAAGATGCCCTCGCCTAACGATGCCTAGACATCGCGATTCCACCCAGCGTGACGCCAGACACCTGAATCGCTAGTTCCATGATTACCTAGATAAAATGCCCTACTTAGTGTATGCCTAGATAAGGTGCCCTCGACCTTTATGCATTGTCTCGACGGCACCCTCGACTCGGGCCATTACATGCCTGGGACAACGCCGTCGCTAACGCATGCCTAGATACTGGTGACCCGCCTAATGCATGCCTACGGTGCCTCGCAGTACTGCCAAGACACGCTGTTTCACTAGTGCCATGACATGCCCGCACAAGGTGCCTCGCTTTTAGTGCTTCGCGCGAACACTAGGCTCCTCCGTCTAGGCAATGTGCCCCGCCCATGCTAGGACACCGCGGCCCCCGCCTAAAGGCCATGACATACCTAGATAAGGCAGCTCTACCAGTGCTTGCCCAGACACCTTGCTTTAGCCCAGTGCTCGCTCTGTAGACGGTGCCCCGCCATTGTCATGCCTAGCCACGTTGCCTCTCGTCTAGTACTGACATTCCTAGACAAGGTACCTTCGCCCAGCGCATTTCACAGGACTCCGTCCTAGCGCATGCCTAGACACCTGCCTCGCCTAGCACCATGCTCTGCTAATAAGGTTCCTGCCAGCAGCCATGACATGCCAAGATAAGGTGCCCCTTGGCCTAGTGCTTTCTCTATTCCTGCTCTACTTCAGTGCCATGACATGCCTACATAAGATGCCTCTACCAGCACATGCCCAGGAACCAGTACTCAACCCAAAGGCCATGCCTAGAAATGGTGCCCACTAGCGCCATGACACACCCAGATAAGGTCTCTGGCCTAGTGCCTCCCTCGACATACCAGCCGCCAAGTGCTCGTCTCTTAGACACCTGGTGCCTCGGCCCTAGCGCTTCATGACATGCCCAGACAAGGAGCCCAGCCCAGTGCACGCCCACGCAAGGTGACTCTCACTTCAGCGCATGCCCAGACACGATGCCCTCGCCCAGCGCCCTCAACACATGCCCAGGCAAAATGCCCAGCCATGCACGACCAGACACCTGACTACTCAGCTCTTCCCCAGACACCTATGGCCCCACTAGCACGTGATTACGCCCAGACAAGGTGCCCCGTCTAGTGCATGAAAAAAAAGATATACATTCTACTAACAAGATGCCCAATATCTTGCCTCTCACTTTCCCAAGCACTACGCTTAGACACCCGCGTCACGGGTTAGCGCCACGACATGCCCGGGGACAAGGTGCCCTACCAGTGCCTTGAACCACCTGATATAAGAATGTGCCCCGCTTAGTGCCATTCTTGGGGACACTCCGCACCCCGCCCCAGCGCCTACGACACACCCAGATACAGGTGCCCGGCCCAGCGTCGGCCCAGACACTAGTGTTTCATCCTAGTGCTCGGCTTCCTAGACATAATGCCCTCGACCTAAGGCCATGCTCCTTGGTTACTCTGCCCTACTAGTGCAATGACATACCTAGACGAAGGTGCCTTGGCCTAGTGCATCCCCAGACACCTTATGACTCTGCCCCATGCATGCCTGCAAGAAACTGCTCTCGAATCTAGTACTCATGTCCAGACACCCGCACCCTGGCCAGCTGGCCATGGCACGCCCAGACAAGGTGCCCCTGGCCCAGTGCTCTCCCGCACACGACGCTCCTCACCCCACTGCCTCGAAATGTCGCAGATGTGATGCCTCACTCAGCACACGCCTACTAGAACCGTGCTCAACCCAATGCCAATGCCTAGAAACTGCGGCTCCCGCCTAGTGCCATGACACACCAGATAAGGTCTCTACTTCACGCTCGCTCTAAACATGGTGTTTACCTAGTGCATGACTCAGACACCTAAGGCTCCCCGCCAAGACACTCCTTAGACACTAAGTGGCCTCAAGCCACGCCACGACACGCCCCGGGACAAGGTGCCCTGGGCCTCTGCTTCCTCACACACGGTGCCCCCGCTTAGTGTCGTGAACTCACTCCAGGCAATGTGCCTCGCCTATGCGCCGCTTAGACACCCAAGTGTCCCTAATCTAGCGCCATGACATACCCAGACAAGGTGCCCGCCCAATGGCCGCTCAGACATCTGCTTTTAGCCCAGCGCTTGCCTAGACATAATGCTCTCTGACCTGCCATGCCTAGACACTAATCTGATTCTGGCCTACATGCCCTCGAACGGCCTCTGCTTCGCACTAATGCTCGGGGACCGTGGTCTCTCGCTGAAAATTCACATGTCTGGGACATGGTGCCTCACTTAGTGCCATGGCATGCCTAGGACAAGGTGCCTAGGTCTAGTGCTTCCCACAACACCGATGCCCTCACCGAATGCCTCAAATGCCTAGGACAGATGCCCTCGCCTAGTACATGCCTAGGAAAAGCGCCCTCAACCTAACGCCATACCTAGAAACTGCTCCTACTTAGTGCCATAACATACCTAGATAAGGTTCTTCGCCTAGTGCTCGCTCTGTGACATGGTGCTTCGCCAGTGCTCGGGCTTAGACACCTGCCTGTCCTAGTTCCATGACAAGCCTAGACAAGGTGCCTCGCCTAGTGCATGCCTGACACTGTTGGATCAGGCCTAGTGCATGCCTGGGACACTCTGCGGCCCCCGCCCAATGCCAACACATGCCCAGTGATGCCTCGGCCCCAATGCATGCTGTACGGTGAATCGGTCAGTGAATGCCTGTACACTGCCTCACCCTAGTTCCATGATGCCATGCCTAGATAAAATGCCTGGCCAGTGCATTCCTAGATAAAGTGACTAACCTAGTGCATGCCTAGGCATCGCCGTCACCGACATTATATGCCAGACAAGGTGCCTTCGCCCAATGCACACGCCCAGACACTCCGCGACTCGCCCGCGCATGCCCAGACACCGCCCGTCTAGCACCACGACACGCCTGCACACCTGCCTCCGCCCAGTGCATGCCTGATAAGGTGACCTCAAATTGTTTACGCCCAGACACTCCGGCTCCCGCCCGCACCAACACACACGCCCAGCAACATGCCCTGGCCTCAGTCCATGCCTAGATACTTGATCGCCTAGTGTATGCCTAGACACCTGCCCTCAAATTTAGCATCATGACATGCCTAGCAAGACTCGTCTAGCGCATGCTCCAACACGGTAAGGCCTGGCCACGCCATGACATGCCAAGGCAGGATGCCCCTAGCCGTGCACCACACATGCCTGACAAGGTGCCTCGGCCTAGTGCATGCCAAGATTAACGTGGATCCCCGACCTAGTGCCCGCTCTATATAAACACCTGCCTCTCTGCGCCTCCCCAGCCATGACATGCCTGGGGGAGCCAGTGTGCTCTCGCCGAACGTACACCGACACCTGACTCCCCGCCCAGCGCATGCTCAGACAAGGTGCCTCATCCCAAGCACCATGCTTTTAGACACCTGCATCGGGCCTAGTGCCATGACATGCCTAGACAAGGTGCCTCGACCTAGTGCTTCCTGCACACGATGCCCTCTACTTATCATTGAACCCGCCTCGCGCGGTGCTCCTGGCCCAATGCCGCTTAGACACCTGCCCCCGCCCGCGCCATGACATTACCTAGATAAGGTGCTCCCGACCCTGGTCGCCTGCACGGTGCTTCAAATTCCCAGCGCTTTCCCAGACACGTCCCACCCAGCGCCATGTCTGCACCACCTGCCCTGGCCTGCAATGACACGCCCAGACAAGGTGCCCCGCCTAGCGCATTCAGAAACCAAGGTCGGGCCCCAGCGCCATGGCACGCCCAGACAAGGTGCCTCCCACCAGTGCGCTTTCCGCACATCTGCCTCAAATTTCAATGCCTCGACATGCCTGTGACAGAGATGCCCCTGCCAAGCACATGCCTAGGAACTGTCTCCAACCCAATGCCGCCTAGAAACCGTGCCCCTACCTATGCCATGACATACCTAGATAATGTCTCTTCGCCTAATGTCGTTTAAACACGGTGCTTCCTCGGCCTAGTGCTCGGGCTTAGACACCTGGCCTCTGCCTGGGCCGCCTTCATTACGCCCAGAAAGCGGCGCCTCGCCTAGTGCATGCCCGGACACTGCGGATTCAGGCCTAGTGCATGCCTAGACACTAAGTTCTACTTCAACGCCAACACACGCCCAGGTAAGATGCTCCTCGACCTAATGCATGCTTAGATTACGGTGAATCTACGAGCGACGTCTAGGACACCTGCCTCTCACCCAGTTCCATGATTACGCTCTATTAAATGCCCCTGCCTAGTGCATTCCTAGATAAAGTGACTCAACCTAGTGCATGCCTAGGCACGTTGCCTCAGCCTTGGGCCATTATATGCCTAGACAAGGTGCCTTCGCCTAATGCATGCCTGGGACACTCCGACTTCCCGCCTGCCGCACGCCTGAGACACCTGCCTCAAATTTCTAGTACCATGATTACGCCTAGACACCTGTTTTTCCTCGTCTAGTGCATGCCTAGATTAAGGTGACTCAAATTCCTAGTGCATGCCTAGACACCTGCTCGGCCTAGTACCAACACATGCCTAGGCAACATGCCTCGGCCTAGTCCATGCTTAGATCGGTGACTTACCTAGTGCATGCCTAGACACCTGCTCTCGCCCTAAGATCAGCCGACACGCCCAGCAAGACCTCTACCAAAGGCATGCCTAAACACTAGCGCCTGGCCATCACACATGCCAAGCGCGTGATGCCCTCATTAAAATTCTACGACATGCCTAGACAAGGTGCCTCGCCCAGCGCACGCCAAGATTAACGTGACTCGACCTAGCGCCCGCCAACACGGTGCCCCGCCGTGCCATGACATGCCCAGACAAGGTGCTATTCAACGCACGCCTCGACACGGTGACCCTGCCCCAGCGTACGCCAGACAAGGCGCCCGGCCCCAAGCACTACAAGCAAACACCTGCATCGCCTAGTGCCGCGACATGCCCAGACAAGGTGCTCTACTCAGTGCTTCCTAGACACGATGCTCCCCGCCATTGTCGTGAACTCCGGCCTCAGGCTCGCCCAATGCCGTTTAGACACCTGCCCCGCCCAGCCGCCATGACATACCTAGATAAGGTGCCTCGACCTAGTGCTTCGCTTGGTGACATGGTGCTTTAGCCTAGCGCTTTCCCAGACACGGGTCCTCGACCTAGTGCGCCATGTCTCAGCCACCTGCCCCTGGGCCTGCAACGACACGCCTGCACAGGCCGCGCTCGCCAACAAGATGCCCAGGAAACGGTGCCCCGCCCAGTGCCATGGCATGCCTGCATTGCGCCCCTGCCTATGCCTTTCCGCACACCTGCCCCACCCACGCCCGACACGCCTAGACAGGGGAGCGCTCTACCAAGTACATGCCTGAACTGTCTCAACCCAATGCCATGCCTAGCAACTGCCTCGCCTCAGTGCCATGACATACCCAGATAAGGCCCTTCTGCCCACCGCCCGCCTAAACACGGTGCTCGCCTGTCAGCCAGACACCCGGCCCCCGGCCTATGCCGACACGCCCAGAGCGGGTGCCTCGCCCAACCGCACGCCCGGACACCCGACCAGCCCACCACAGCCCAGACACAGCTGGGCTCCCCGGCCCAATGCCACACACATCGAGACAAGGTGCCCAGGACAAGGCAGGCTTCGCCTCAACGCATGCCCGCGACACCCAAGACTCACCCAGCACATGCCCAGACACACCTGCCCCTACCACCATGACTCCGCCTAGACACGATGCCCTCGGCCCAGCATGCCCCAACATGCAAGTGACTCCCGGCCCAGCGATGCCTAGACATGGTGCCTCTACTAGCATTAACACACGCCAAGGCATCACACCTAGGCCTAGTACGCGTTTCCAGCACCTGCCTCACCTGCCATGACATGCCTAGGTGTCACACCCTTATTTATCATACAATGAAATTTTCACCTTTCTCGGATAAAGTGCGGCTAACTCTTTGTACAACCTTCCTCATAGTGTCTCAAAGCAATGTATAAGACACTAAGATTTTACAGAAATGATCCCAACTTGTATCATAGTGAAAACTCGCAAGTGTAGTGCACTTCTCAACTTATAAGATATTACCAAATACTGAAATTCGCACATTCTCTAACCCCACCAAGTTAGAGACTACATCCTTTTATAGACTTTGGTGTCTATTGCCAACCTTGTGACTCTTCCCAATAAAAAGCTAATTCCTCCGACCGTTTGAATTTGAATCATTCATATTCAAAACTGTCTAACTGAAGTATGTTTGAATTTGAAACTGAATTCTCATTTTCAAAATTCAAACTCACACTTGTTTTCCATAAGCACCCATCATATGCTACCATGCACCTCCCGGCCGGTCCACTCGTATCTTACCATGCACCACCATGGTTTGCCTTGTTATTAGGTGCCCTCAATGTGTCTAAGGCACACCTTTTTTTTTTTTTTTTTTTTTTTTTTTTATGCCCTTCCATCCGACCAACAAGCTTAGGCATCCGAGGGGAAACAAACCTCCTCCCGCCGATGCCGGCCTACCGACTTAGCCTTTAGATTGTCTTGCATCGTCCCTTCAACCGCTACAATGTTACATCCCGCTCCTATGTAGCCTGATTCCAAACCGCTTCCACTAAACAAGGTATCGGTCCGGCCGATTCTTTCTACTGGGCCTCATGGTTCCGTGATCTCGCATCTTCTCCAATTTCTTTATCAAATCGCTTCATAACCAAGAGAGAGGCACGCTTTACTTGTGACTCCTTCCCGGTTCTCGCATTCAACATAAGGCTTCAAAAAATCGACACGAATGTCACTAATTTGTGCTTTTCGCAACTTCAGCATGTAGCGCATTTCTCCTACTGATCACCTCGAAAGGCCCTCAAACTGGGATCACCCTCTCTCGCCAGTCTTACCGCCACTTTTTCAAATTCTGAGGAGTTAGTTTTAACAGCACCTTATCCCCAATCTGAAATTCCAGCGCCGCCTATGTCGACCAAAGATACTTCTTCATTCGCCTAGCTTCGCTTTCCCGCGCCTCATCGGACATCTCGGTTTGAAATGGCTAATCTATGGCCGGTGGCCGTTTCCCCTAACCCGCTACATACTAATGGGGTTCTCGTCGCCAACCCATAGCCACCTAAAGTATTCTTCCAACAAAGGCATTAACTTTCAACGAATCGCCAGGATGGTTTGTCGCGAAAACTTCAAATTCGAACCTAAGAGCTTCAAGAGTTCCACCTAAAAGCGCCTGTGAACTGCATCCCGGCCATCGACTATGTCCTAGGGCAAGCCAAAAATGTTTCACCACATGACCGGGGAAAAATAGATCGGGTCGCTTTCACCGATACGGCTCCTGCCGCTACGGCGATCGAATACTTTGAACCGATCAACCATGACAAAGATGGATTTACACTACGGGCTTTAGGAACTCAAAAGAAATCCTCGAGACGCTACATGGCTTTTGAGGTGATGGGGAGAGGTCAGAACAACCCGCCATCTTTTCTTCGCCTTGTCCAACCTGGCATACCAACAAGACTTCACGTACGCTCAGACGTCCTCACCCATTTTCGCCAATAATAGATCTGGACAATGCCATGCCCGCTTCTTCCCCGATGTCCCGCCACTTAGCATCACGGGTTTCTTTCAACAGTTTTCTCCGCAGTCCGCACATCGGAACATAGTCACTTTGAACACAGAGATCACTTTCTAGTCAGACTTCGTTTCCGTTCCTAATCACTGCCCCGCTCATAGCCAACATCAGTCCCGCGTTCTCGATCCGCTCATTGAAACCGAGATGACTCCGACTAAAAGTAATGATATAAAGCCACCACCTCTTCCGACCGGCGCATCCGCCATTTGTCAGGTCGCTCCGACTGGCAACCACTCAAAATTAAACCTGGCCAGAACTCGCCATTGGCTCGCTTTGCACCCAACTTCTTCTCGTGTCTTAAAGAAGGTGTTTGCTTACATTGTCCGTCACCACCGTAAAATCCCACCAAGGAGGTAAGGTCACGCATGCTGCACTACCGCCGCCATTTCTTTCTCATGCATCGAAAATACCGCTCTCGCCCCATCTGGGCCCGACTCAAATGCCACGGGTGTCCTTCCTGCACCAAGACTCCACCAAGGGCCTTGTCCGAAGCATCAGTCTGAACTTCAAAGGGAAGGTCCAGATTAGGCAACTACAAAACTGGTTCTTTGGAGATGGCTTGTTTGAGGCTTTCAAAAGCCATCCGACACTCTATGTCCCATCCCCATGCTCTCTTTCTTTAGCAAATCACAATGGAGACAATATTCGAGTAGCCCTTTATGAATCTTTCCCAGTAGTTTGGCTAACCGAGGAACGCATCAAGTAACTCGCCACTTTTAGGGCCGCCAATCGATCACCGCTGCACCTTCTTTCATCCAAGAACCGAATCGGCCTCTTCACCCGATTTTACGACCCAAGAATGTGATCCGTTCCTCGCAAACTCAGACTTCTCCGGCTTCACATACAAATGGTTTTCCCTGTCGGAACACCAAGTGCATCTCGTGCTCTCCTTGCAGTCCGGGGTCAGACACTACAATGTCATCTAAATGTGACAACCAAAAGCATCGAGATAGGGGTCAAACAAAGACATCATTCATTAAATTACGCACGTTGCCGGCATTTGTGAGCCCAAATGGCATTACAAAAATTCATATGAACCCATAACGAAGTTACACATGTGGTTTTACCATCACCTTCCTCACGATCCCACTTGCCACGCTCGATCTCAAGTCCGCGAAGTACCGAGCCTTTGCCAATATGTCAAACACCCGCCGCCAAAGGAATTCCGGTACTGCTTTTGATGGTTAATCACGAGCTCCCAGAATCCACACACGCAATGATCCATCATGTTTCTTCCGGAACAGAACAGTATTCAAATGGAGCCCTCGAGGGTCGGATCATGCCGCCTAGCAACTTTTCAATCGCTTTCCTCGCCCGAAGCACCTCGCAGGCCATTCTAAGAAGGGACTCGCAGAGGTTCGCCCCGACAGCAATTCGACCAGGATCAATGGGTCTTCTGGGGAGGCAACTCTTTAGGCAACTTCGTGAGGGCATGATGTCTCAATTCCTTAAGATCCCAAATGACAGTCGAACTCAAAGATCACGTCTTCATGGATTTCCACCAAAGCCGCAAGGTATGTCTCTTCTCTTAAGCCCTTTCTTCAGTTGAAGGGCCGACACCATCTTGGCCTTTCCAAGCTTCTCTGCCATTCCTTTCACTGCAGGCACAAAGCAAGGCTGTTTCTCCACTAAAATCATAAGTCCACCCGCACGAGGAATCGTGGCAGCCTTTAGACTTCCGAGGAAGAAATCAATCCCGTGATTAGATTGAAATCATCCAATGGAAACATATAGCAAATTCATTTTACCCTTCCATTCACCAACTCGGCAGTAGGGACATCCGTAATGCCCTCAGATCCTTTGTGCCTTCCATCGCTCACGCTGATCCGCTTATCATCTACCGCCGCATCGTCTCGAGGCTTCACCGTTGCAACGAATTGTGTGTGGCACCATCGCTCTACCATCGCTTACTCGATCCCATTGAGCAAAGACTTCAACATGCATCAAAGTTTTCGTGGTTGTTCCCATCGACGCATTAAGAATCGCAGCGATCTACTCGGGAGGGTGAATTCAATCGCTAAGCCGCTCATATCTCGCAGCGACCGCTGCACTCGCTTCCTTCAAGCAGTCTGCCCTACGAAAGGCCATCAGAAATGAAGCATCCCACTGGGTTTTGGCTTGTCTCGTCGACAAAATTCCAGGGCTGCTCCATGTGCTCTATTTACACTCTTCGTTCCCTTCCAACACCTCTATTGAATGAAGGCTCCTCCACTAGCCTCTTCGCCTCTATCCGCCTCGACTCGTCGTGGTGCTGATGCCGGCGCCGCACCAGAGGTCCACCAAACAGTCCGTCAGAACAGATCAAATTCAGCAGTCACGAACTCCCCCGCCTCCTAGTTCCGCCCACAGGCTCACCGTAATCCCGAAATAAAGTTGAATAATTTGTCCTCATCGGACATGTTCCTGATATCCAACATGATGGAACTAAATTCCTTCACATATTCCCTCACTGAACCCGTGTGCTTCAACCGCTTCAAGGATTCTCTTGCAAGCCAGCCGACCGCGGGTAGGAATTGTTCATTTGGGCCTCGCAGTCTCCCAGACAATCCTGTGGCCTTCCGTGACCGCATCATCTCCCATCCGAAAGTGCGCTCCATAGCTCTTGCATCACCATACAGGTACATGCTAGTTATGACACCATTTTTTACGACAGTACACAGCAACTAAGAATCATTCATGTCCTATAGAAATTTTTCCAATTCCTTAGCATTCCGCACCCCCAAACCCTCGCCTCGGTACACACATCTTCTCGGGCCACGCCCTTTAGATTGAGATTTCTGCCCTATGGATTGCACCGCGATCCCGTACTCGCCATCAATGCCTCAGATCATGAGAGCATCGATCCGTCCCATATTTATCGCCTGGCCCATCGACAGCCGCACTTCAAACTCGTTTACCGAAGGTCCCAAATGCAAACTACGCCTTCATCCTCAGGCCAATCTCCCAACAGCATTTCCAACCGGGCCATCCATTCCTTCAATCGCTCCTCACCATCTTACGCTCTACCACTTGTCACACCCCCGGGATTTATCACAATGAATTTTTCACCTTCGATGCTACACCTTTAGCTAACCTTTCCTCACGTTGTCTCTCAAAAAGCAATGTATAAGACACTCAAGAATTTACGTGAAATGATCCCAACTCAGACAGTAATAAACTCACTATGTAAAGTGCAATTTCAAATTATTATAAGATATTACAAAATACAGAAATTGTGCACACTCTCTAACCCCATCAAAGTTAAAAGACTACATCCTTATAGACTTCGTGTCTATCACAACCTTGGTGACTTCTTCCCAACAGTGTCATTCTCCACCAAGCCAATTCGAATCTGCCTCCCATATACAAAATCTGGCTCCACCAGTACGTTTGGAATTCTGAAATCGGCCTCATTTTCAAATTCAAACTCGCATCTGTTTTCCATAAGTGCATGTCCATCATAATCTATCATGGACCTACTGCTGGTCCACCGTATCTTACCATGCACCACCATGGTTTGCCTTGTTTTATTAGGTGCCCTCATAGGTCTAAGGCATACCTATGAGGCCCTTGCATCCGACCAACAAGCTTAGGCATCCGAGGGGGTAACTAGGGCAAGGTCCCCGCCAAGGCATTCTAAACACTGCGGCCTCTACCATCGCCATGACATGCCGAAGGCAGTGGTGCCTCACTAGTGCATGCCTAGGCACTGCCCCGCCTAGTGCCTTGAACCACCGAGGCAGCTGCCTCGCCCGAAGGCTGCTGCACACCTGGCTCCCCGCCCAGTGCCATGACATACAAAATAAGGTGCCTTGGGATTAGTGCATGCCCCAGACACTGCCCCTGGGCCTATCGCCAACACATGCCCAGGCAAGATGCCTCACTAATGCATGCCTAGACACTGACTCCCGCCTAGTGCATGCCTAGACACTGCCTCTCCCTAGTGCCATAACATACCCAGACACAAGGTGCCTCGCCTAGTATGCCTAGATATGACTACCAGCGCATGCCCAGACACCTGCCTCGCCTAGTACCAACACACACGGCTAGGCAAAGATGCCCCGCCTAGTGCATGCCTAGACACAAGACTTACTTCTAGTGCCTAGATGTGGTGCCTCACCAGTGCTAACGATTACGCCTAGGCAAGGTTCCTACCATGCATCGTGAAAAATGACGCGCTCTGACTCACTACCATGACATGTCAAGGCAGATGCCCCTACTTAGTGCATACCTAGCACTGAGCTCCTCGTACTTAGCCGTGAATGCCTAGCAGCCGCTTTTGGCCCAAAGGCAAAGCTTAGACATCAGAACGGTCTGAAGGCCATGACACAACAGTAACAAGGTGCCCCTACCCACGTGCCAACACACGCCCAGGGCAAGATGCCCTCGGCCTAATGCATGCCCAGACACTCCAAGTGGATTCTGGCTTCTGTTCATGCCTAGGACACGACATTCCTGGCCTAGTACAAACATGCCTAGGCACATGCCCTCGGCCTAGTGCATGCCCAGACACTCCAGAACCGGCCCAGTGCATGCCCAGACACTCCGCCTCTCAGCCTAGTGCCATGACATGCCCAGCAAGGTTCCCCACCCAGTGCATGCCTAAAAATCCGCTCTACCACGACCAAGACATGCCAAGGCAAGGTGCCTCGGCCTAAGGCATGCTTAAGCACCTGAGCCGCGTGTCACACCCTCACTCATGGAAATCCCTCTCTGGATCATATGGAGCCAAGGAGGGCTTATAGGAGGCGGGAAGATTCTAGAGACTTGGAGACCTCCTTTGCTATGACGTGGGAAGGGGCTCTAGAAGACTCGAGAAGTCCACACTGCGGTGGGAAGGGTATGGAAGGAGCGAGATCATCCTAGGTTCTTCTAGAGACCTCTTGTACATATGTGTACATAATAGAATATTCTAGAATTTTTCAGTTTCGCGGGAACCTTCAAAGGTTCTACACACTTCCATGTGGCTATATAAGGAGGTGGTGGCCTCATTTGCAACCAACTTGAGAACCAAGAGCTCTCAAAGCATTGTAATACCATTCTTCAATAAAGAGCTCTTCTCAAGTGTTCTCTCAAGTCTTCGTCTGCCGCAGAAGCCGAAAGAAGGGCAAGGCAAGTGGGAGGTCGACTTAGCACATCCGAGGGGCGAAGTCTAAGTGTCGCACCTGAGCTTAGTAGAAGACTAAGTCCGTGGATGCTTGGTATCGAGCTTCACGCATGTGTAGGAATTACTGGAGGATACAATGTCGAGCTCTCGCGAAGAAGTTGCCGAGCAAGTCCGGAAGGGACCAAGACCTCCGCTAAGGGAAAGAAGGACAAGTCTCGTGATCCTCTCACGAGCTTGGACAGTCGGGTGACCCGATTGGAGATCATTATGGCGGACACCAAGGAAGGAGTGGACCTCATGGAGCAAAGCATGGATAAGGCCGCGGAGGATCTCAGGGTGAGCATCTAGACCTTCAAGAGGGGATCCATGGTTTCACATCCCGTGGTGTCGCATGAGAGCGATGGTCCTAGACATGCTCGCTAGCTTAGAGTCAAGAGTGAGGTCTCACCAAGCACAAGAAGAGCTAAGGCAAAAAGGTGGCCATTTACGAGGTGCGCCGCTTGTCGCCTCCTGCTATGGCCACCCATGAAGCGCCATGGGTGGAGGTGCCGGGGTCACACACCGGGAGGGATGCTAAGGAGCTTGATAACTACCGCGGCGGCATGGAAAGATATTTTTGATAAGAATAGCGCTAACCGACGAGGCTACTAAGGTACGCACCGCTACTCTCTATCTCACCAAGATAATGCTACTCTATGGTGGTGTGCAGAAGGTTTATGGATATAGAAAAAGGACTATGCACCATGCACACGCCGGGCGATTTCAAAAGAGAAATCAAAAGCAATTTTACCCCGAGGATGCGGGATGGCTGGCACGTAGAAAATCGTGCATCTCGTGCATACGATCGATCCGCGACTACGCCAAGGAGTTCTCTCTCCCTAATGCTTCGAGGCGCCGATATGAATGAGAATGTATTTCTTTTTCAATTCACGGAGAACCTAAGCAAGGCCGGGCCGAAGAGCCAGGAGACGTGGTGGTTCAAGACTTAGCCACGGCCATGGCAAAGAAAGGCAGTCTCTCATGGATTTTCGAAAGGGAGATTCACACCAATACATCTTTCAAGGCAGCCATGTCAGCGCGGTGGCATAAGGCCAAGCAAAAGCCACAACACTAAGGAAGGATCAAAGGCCTCTACCAACAAAGAGGGCAAGAGCCGGGACAAACGCCGTAGATTTCAAGACAAAGACTAATCGCTTCCCGTGGCAACGGACCACATCGGGCACTGAATGTCCAAGAAGGAAGGCCTCAACGCCGATCAAGAGAGAGACCGAACAAGAGGTAGCGATGATGCCTACGGCTGGGGTCACGTACCGGTTGAATGCCCTCAAGGTCAGCACCCAGTATGCACTCAAAGCAAAGTGGACTCGTACGTGGGAGGCTAAGGTGGAGCGGATGTCCATCAAGGCCATGATAGACACCGGCGCTACACACAACTCGGCCTCGTGAGGAGGAGGCAAGAAGACTCAAGCCCGTGACATCCAAGGGAGGCAGACGGCCCGCGCGAGACTCACGCTGGGCCATCACAAGGAGTAGCCTGCAGGGGTAACAATGAAGACGGCCGTGGGAAGGCAAGGTTAACTTCACGTGCGGCACCCATGGATGACTTCAAGATAAGGTTTCTGGATGGACTTCCTTCTCAGGTAAAAGCTACGCTTTACCTTTCTAATGCTCCATGGCTATCTTAGAAGAGGAGGCACCATGTATGGTTCCCACAATCATCGAGGGCAAAGTTAAGACCCTATGCTTCTGGCTTATGCAACTAGAAAAAGGGGTCAAAAGGAAAGAGTCGACCAACATGCGGTTTCAGAAAGACCCTGATTGACCCCATGGAGATCCTATGCCCATGGAAGTCAAGAAGGTTCTAGATGAGTTTAAGGATGTACGTCAGTTTGAGCTACCCAAAAAGCTCGCACCTAGAGGAAGATCATAAGATCGAGTCGAGCCGGAGCAAAACCCGCCCGCCATGGGGCCTCATTAGCAGGATGGCACCCTGCAGTCGAGGAGTTAAGAAGACAACTGAAGGAGTCACGATGCGCGGATTCATCCAACCATTCATGCCCCTATGGTGTCTTATTTTATTCCAAAAGAAGCACGATGGGTCTCTACGATGTGCATTGGACTACCTGAGCTCAAATACAGACGGGTCAAGAACAAGTATCCCATCCCTCTCGACGTCATTTATTCCGATCAACTCGCAGCAAGGCACTCTCACGGTCGACTTCTGGCGATCGGCCACTACCAAGGAGGATACCGGCTGTGATGAGCCGAAGACTACGTGCGTAACGAGGTATGGCTCCTATGAGTTCCTAGTGATGCCCTTCGTCTTACTAATGCACTGCTACATTCCGCATTTTTGATGAACAAGATATTCCATCCTTTCGATAAGTTTGTGGTGGTATATCTAGATGATATTGTTATATATAAGAACACTCAAGAATACGCTGATCATCTAAGGCAGTGTGTTCCTATTTATTAAGGCGAATTTAGCTATATGTGAAGAAGGAGAAATGCTCCTTCGCTTCGGAGAAGTGGGTTTCCTGTAGACATCGCATCGCCGGATGGCAAGCTCATGATGATGAAAACAAGATCAAAGCCCATCCAGAAACGGGATGCCCCTCAAGGTGCCACAACTAAGGTCCTTCGGGCCTAGTCAAACTACTATCTACGTTCATCAGGGTACTAACAAGAGTAGCTCCATCGATTTAATCTTCAAGAAGAGTAAGGCATGGACGTGGGATGAGAAATGCCACAAGCCTTGAAGACTCAAGCAAGGCCATAACTGAGAGCCTATTACGCCACCCGACCACACCAAGGTATTCGAGGGTACACCGATGCCTCGACTTTGCTATCGGGAGGTTCTATGTAGGAAAGACACCCCATAGCTACAAAGTCGCAAAGCTCAATGACACTAAAGGCGGTACACTCGCCTGCTATAAAGAGATGACGACAATCATCCATTGCTCATGATACGAGACACTATCCGGCCGTGGTCCCACTTCAGTGAAGACACGTATTAATGGTTGCTACTAAATTTACTTCCGCACTGCAAGAAGCCAAGCCCCAAGCAGGCAAAGGTGGCAAGACTTCGGGTCGAGTTCGACCACACGCTGAGGCTGCCAGCACGCCTAATCACGTGGGCCGATGCCTTAGTCGCATGAGCTAGCATCCATGACTAGCCAACCCCGTGCGAGAGACATGGATCCTACAGCGAGGCCGCAACACGCTCCAGTTGGCCAAGAGTCTCATCACGCTGGTCCACGAGGAAAGACGACGATTTTCGTGCAGGATGGTCTACTTACACTAAGGGAAGCTACCTATGTGCCTAAGTGGGGAAGTATCAGAAGGAATCTCATCAAGGAGTGTCACAACTCCAAATGAGCTGGACATCCAGTGGCAACGAGACGCTACGCGCACTACTAGGTCCGCCCACACGTCGCGATACGGATGATGTGGAGAATGATACGTATGAATTTGTCTTGACGTGCCAACAAGACAAGGTGGAGCAACATCAGCCTGGGGACTGGCCGAGCCACTACCTATACAGAGCTACCAGGAGAGTGTCACTATGACTTCAATATCGGCCTACCCAAGTCCGAGGGACATGGATCTATCATAGTGGTGGTGGACCCGCTTTCCAAGTATGTTAATTTACAGCGTACTTCCTAAGGATTGCACATCGAGGAGACGCCCGCATCATTCCTCAAGAACGTGGTGAAGTATTGGGGCTACCAAAGTTCATCATCAATGATCGTGACTCGCGCTTCACTGGGAAGTTTCGATGAAGTCGCTTCAAGCTCACAGGCACTGAGCTTCACTTCTCTACTAGCCACCTCGCACGATGGGCAGACAAAACGTGAACGCCCCATTGAGTTATACCAGGCACTGGAAATGCCAATCGACCGACCGGGCTAAGTTGCTAGATGTGGCCTGCGCCTCCTATAATCTGGCAGGAGCGAGGCAACTTAGAGGAGTCCGCTCGAGATAAGAATGGGCAACAACCGATGACCTCACACCCTAGCTGGGGGGATACACGAAGAGCCCAACGCCTACAAATTCCATAAAGGATGGCACGAAAGCAAGCCAGGCATGGGTGCCTATGCTGTGAGAAGGCTGCTAAGAAGATGAAGAAGGCCGATGCAGAGAGATATGGCAGAGTTCCGTGTCGAGACTTGTCATTAAGCTCATACTCCCAACAGCTCAAGTCCTTCGAAAGGCACAAAGGACTCAGGAGGGAAGATGAATGTCCCTTTCCCATATCGGGACCTGCCGGGTAAGGTGTCCTATAAGGTCGAAGTTACCGCCAAAGATTCATCCTCGTCTTCCATGTCAAGAATCTAAAGCCATATCACGTAAGATAAGGAGGATCCAGGCCGAGGGATTTCTACGAGGGCACCTACAGCAGTGGTCACGTCCTATGACAAGGAGGTGGACTACATCATGGTGACTGTCCCGAGGAAGAATAACTTTCAAAATTTCTACAAAGAATACTTAATGGAAGTGGAAGCGTGGACTACCAGAGATGGGCTTACTGGGAGCTAGCAGACATTTTCGTAAGGCCTTAAACAGATCGATCGCTTTCGGCCGAAAGGATCAACGAGGACATCTCGCGCTTGGGGGAGGAATGCAATACACCTCACTCATGCAGTTCCCTTCTCGGGATCATATGGAGCTATGAGGGCTTATATGTGGAGGTGGGAAGATTCTAGAGACTCGAGAGACGTCCTTTCTAGAAGGATGTGGAAGGTTCTAGAAGACTCGAGAAGTCCACACTGCAGAAGGGTATGGAAAGAATGAGATCATCCTAGGTTCTTCTAGAGACCTCAGACATATGTGTACAATAGAATATTCTAGAATTCTCTAGGGTTTGTGGGGGAACCTTCAAAGGTCTCTACACACTTCCATAGTGGCTATATAAGGAGGTGGTGGCCTCATTTGCAAAACCAACTGAGAACCAAGCCAAGAGCTCTCTAAAGCATTGTAAAGAGTCATTCTTCACAAAGAGCCTTTCTTCCTTTCAAGTGTTCTCTCAGTTCTCTTTGCTTCCAAGCCGTGGATAGCTTCGAGCTAGCAAGCAAGGTAAGTAGGAGGCTGACTTAGAAACATCCGAGGGGCGAGTTGTCTAAGTGTCGCACGGGAGCTTAGCAGAAAGACTAAGTCCCGTGACACGCGCCTAGCCGTGAACTTCCTAGGCAAAGTGCCTCGGCCTGAGCGCCAAGATTACACGCGGTGCCCCCGGCCTGGGCCATGACATACCCAAATAAGGTGCCTGCCCAAGACATGCCTAGACACGATGCTCACCGGTAGCGCTTGCCCAGACATGGTGCTCCTCGCCCTAGTGCCACGCCTAGCCCTGCGTCTCTGGCCTAGTGCAATGACGTGCCAAGACAAGGTGCCTTCGCCTGGGGCGGCTACGCCTAGAAATATGGTGACTCCGCCAAATAAGATGCCCAGACACAAGAAACCCTACCAGCACCACGCCCAGACACTAAGAGCCAGCCTGGGTCATGAAATGCCGAGACAAGATGCCTCTGGCCTAGTGGCTTTCCCCAGACAAGGCAATTCCTGGCCCACTTCATGACATGCCTAGAAAAGATGCCTCTACTTAATGCATGCCCAGAACTGCTCAACCTTTGTCATGCCTAGAAATCCTGCCCCACCCTCACACACATACATACCTAGATAAGCCCTACCAAGGTTTGCTTCTTACAGACACGCTCTCGTCTAAGGCTTTCCTGCACAAGATGCTCCCTGCCTAGTTAATTATTACACCTGCATTAGTCCAAAGGCCATGCCTAGAAATCCGTGGCTCGCCAAGGCCATGACATTACCCAGCCTAAGGTCTCTACCAGGTCGCCAGACATCTTGCTCTCGACCTAGTGCCGCCAGACATGGTGCCCTCGACTGCGCCCCGACATGCCCAGACAAGGTGCCTCGGGCTTAGCACACGCCAGATTGAAGGTGACTCTACTTAGCCTAGACACCCGTGCCCCTACTGAGCACAACACACGCCTAGGCAAGATGCCCGCCTAGTGCATGCCCAGACACCTGGACTCAGCCCCAGTGCATGCCTAGACACGGTGCCTCAGCCTAGTGCCATGACACACATGCCCAGCAAGGTTCCTCGCCTAGTGCATGCCTAAACACTGCATCTACTCACTTCCATGACATGCAAGCAGAGCAGGCCCTCGCCTAGCGCATGCGTAGCCACCTGGGTATCTACTAAAGGCCGTAGAACTCCGCCTACAGCAGGGCCTTAGCCGAGTGCCATGCTTAGACACCCGTGCCTCGCCTAGTGCCAAGGACATACCTAGATAAGGTGCCCACTTAGTGCTTCCTAGACATGGTGCTTCGCCTAGTGCTCGTTTCAGATACGCCTGCCTCTGGGCCAGGCCATGATATTTAGACAAGATTCCCGCTTCCAAGGCATGCCTAGACACGGTGCCTCATTAGTGCCAACATTACGCCTCGGGCATGGGTGCTCAACCTAGTGCATGCCTCAGACACAAAGTGACCCTGGCCTCTAGTGCATGCTTAGACATCTGCCTTAGCCTAGTTCCATGACTACGCCTAAAGCAGTTCCTAGCCTAGCGCATGCCTGCATCGGCCTGAAGGCATGCCTGTATTAACACCTGCCTCACTGGGGCAATTACGCCCAGCGGTCACACGCCCGCCAGGCGCGGCGCCTAGAACCCAAGAGGGCCAGCCTTCTCAATGCCTCACCAGTCTCTCGAACACAAGGCTTA